>JANAVB010000124.1:0-34785 GCA_029216955.1 Iris pallida | reverse complement strand
CAACTACGATGAGACTTATGCCCCAGTTGCGAGATTAGAATCCATTCGTATGTTATGTGCATTTGCATGTTTTCATGATTTCAAACTATGTCAAATGGATGTCAAGAGTTCTTTTTTAAATGGTTTTATAAAAGAAGAAGTTTTTGTAGCACAACCTCCAGGTTTACGGATTTCAAAAACCCTGATCATGTTTTCAAGTTGAAGAAAGCCTTATACGGTTTAAAACAAGCCCCTCGTGCTTGGTATGATCGTCTAAGCTCTTTTCTACTTGACAACGGTCTTTCAAAAGGCAAGGTTGACACTACACTGTTTATTAAGTCTTTTAATGGAAAACTTCTTTTAATTCAAATCTATGTTGATGATATTATATTTGGATCTACTGATGAATCTCTGTGTCAAGAATTTTCTAAGTGTATGCAGAATGAGTTTGAGATGAGCATGATGGGAGAGCTGAAATTCTTTCTCGGATTGCAAATCAAACAAACTGATAATGAGACATTTATAAATCAAGCCAAGTATACAAAAGACCTGCTAAAGAAGTTTGATCTGGACAATGTCAAACCTATTGGCACTCCAATGGCAACTTCAACAAAGCTTGATTCAGATGGACAAGGCAAGCCAGTCAACACACGTAAGTATCGAGGTATGATTGGTAGTTTACTTTATTTAACTGCTAGTCGTCCAGATATAATGTTTAGTGTTTGCCTGTGTGCACGTTTTCAAGCTAACCCAAAGGAATCACATTTGTCCGCAGTTAAGCGTATCTTTCGATACCTTAAGGGCACTTCTTCTGTTGGCTTGTGGTATCCCAAAACTAAGTCCTTTGACCTTATTGGTTATTCGGATGCAGATTTTTCTGGATGCAAATTTGATAGAAAAAGTACCAGTGGCACATGTCATTTCTTAGGCAAGGCTTTAGTCTTATGGTTTAGTAAAAGGCAAAATTCTGTAGCCCTATCAACAACAGAGGCTGAGTACATCGCCGCAGGACGTTGTTGTGCTCAGATTTTGTGGATGAAACAAACCCTAGAAGACTATGATTTATTTTACACACATATTCCCATTTTCTATGATAACACGAGCACTATTAATTTGACTAAGAATCCAGTATGTCACTCTCGTACTAAACATATCGAGATTCGACATCACTTTCTTAGAGATCATCATCAAAATGGAGATATAAACCTTGTGTACATAGATACTGAAAATCAATTAGTTGACATCTTCACTAAACCTCTAGCGGAAGATCGTTTCAATTATTTACGTCGAGAATTAGGAATTTTGGACGTCAATAATATTAATTAATTTTGTTTTATGATTATATATCATTACGCAAAAACTGTGTTAGAGACAAGCCAATAAAGAGTCTGTCTGTCACCACAACTACGGTTGAAGCGAAGCGGTACTTAAGAGTTCCCCGGTGAACCTCCGCTAGCTGGGACAGTACTCCTACAGCTAATCTGAAACAGTCACTGTGTAACGACATTTAATCTATAAAATAATGTTAATTATGTTAATTGAAGTTGAAATGACTAATCTTTGAATTAAATATTTGAAATGAGACAATGAAAAAGAATGGCAAAAATCAACTTTAAAGAACCCTAGGCGAATTCGGCCAGAGCTCTGACCGAATTCGGCCCGAGTTCGGTTGAGGGTGTCAGGTTATATATACTGAACCCGAGAAACCCTTCTTCTTCATTGCTTCCAAACTAATCAAACCAGCAGCAGCAGCCGCGAAGGAGCCCCGAACCCTAGCTTTTCACCACCCTCATTCTTCCAAACCAAGTAGTGAAATCAATCCAAAATTTGGATTCATGCGGAGTTCGTCGTTCTCTTCGACATACTTTGATTTCGGGAGGTATAACCCCATCTTTCTCCACTTTTCAATTAGTGCATTTTTATTTCAATTTGCACAAATGGCACCCAAATTCAATCCATCAAAGAGGAAGAAGACGAACCCTAGTGAGGAAGGGTCATCTTCACATCCGCATACGGATTCCTTTTCTCGCCGGTCCAAACGAGCGACGGTACGTTCGACGGGTTTTTCTTTCAAACCCTAGACCAAGCCCTACTGTGGTATGGAGACTTCTCCATGAGATCCATATGCACAGGCGCTCCAGTCAAATGGACTGTATTTCCTGATCATCGTCACTTCTTTGAGGCATTAGGGTTACATCTTTTTGTTAAAATCTGCTTCCCTATAGCAACTAATGCCATTAGATTATTTTATTGCAATCTCATATTAAACACTTTTGATGTGAGCACTCGTGTTGGAGGTATTGATATCAATTTCAATAATAACCTCTTAGCGGAGATCCTTGGTATCCCTAACGAAGGTGAACCGCTAGTTGACATAACTGAATTTGATTTTTTCGAAGGCACGACACTCGCCAGTTTCAAAGCGAAACTCTGTGCACCTGAAAGAGTACGCTCTGGGAAGTTCAAGGCTAACAACCTGAACTTGTTTAACTATGAATTGCATCACATCATCTATTCCACTATCCTTCCAAAATCCACTTCAAAGGATGATGTGACTTCTCTTGAGCTGTCCACCATGTACCATATTCTTAAGGGGATTCCATTTTCTGTCCCTAAGACCATGATTCAGATGATGGATCGTTGTCGTGCAAGAGATAGAAATCTCTCTTACGCGATGATTCCCACGCATCTTTCAGCGCTTCGATATCGATCTGTCGACTTGTACTCAGGACCCTGAGCCCAAGTTTCTTCAGTTATCTCGTCGTAGCATGACTGCTTCAGCTCCACCTCCTGCTCCTCCTACTGTACCTCCTCCACCACCTCATCAGTATGCCATGACATTTGAGGGCATACATCAGCATTTATCGGCTTTGCACGTCTCGATGACGGACATGGCTCGCGAGCGTGAGTTCCGCGACGTCACCCGCTACCAGGCGTTTGCAAACTCCTTAGCTGATCTTCGTTTCGCCCAGACTGGTCATTCAGCCGGTTCCATCCCTAGAGATCCAGCTTTCTCCGGTTATCGCTGTGAGGATGAGGCTGTTCATGCCTACTTCCAGCCCGGTAACGCCTATTGGTACCGTCCTGACCGTGCTCCACATCGTGATTATGTTGGTGAGTTCTATGCTGGCGCCCCTCCACATCCTTCTGGCGCTGGTACCTCTGGAGCTGGTACTTCAGGACATGCTGGTCGAGCTGCTGATGATGATGATGAGGATGATGATGAGGAGATATGACTATATGATTTTGAGTGATATTTTATTGTGTACTTGGAAATGCTCCGACATTCCAAGTTATTATCAGTACTTTTTTTATTAGCATTTTTTAGTATGCTTCAGTACTCTTTTTTCATGGACATGTTTATTATGCCTCAGTTTATGGCATTCAGTTTATTTCAGCACTATGTTTCAGTTTCAGTTTATGCTAGCACTATTTCTTATATTGCTTCTTTCTTTATAACTGCCTGTGAAATAACATGCCTGTGATGATTTTTTTAATACATGCCTGTGATATTTCTCTAGTTTTATGCCTTATTTTTTTATATATGTTTTCTCACTATTTGTTACTTCTGCATTTGATTGCGGGGGAGCTTTATCTTTTGTAATTATTTTGCTAAGTGACAAAGGGGGAGAAAATTAAAGATCTAACATTCATTTTTTTTATAGATAATACAGGATATGAACAATTCTAACTTTTTGATATTTTGAACAAGCTTAATGTTATATCATTCATAGTTTGTCAATTATCAAAATG
Source organism: Iris pallida (assembly GCA_029216955.1). Taxonomy (NCBI): domain Eukaryota; kingdom Viridiplantae; phylum Streptophyta; class Magnoliopsida; order Asparagales; family Iridaceae; genus Iris; species Iris pallida. Next base: position 31,053 of record JANAVB010000124.1, on the reverse strand, counting down.
GGGGAGATTGTTGGCCCATTTGGTCATATGGTCAAACCTGATTTTAATAATTGAATAAACTCTGTCTGGATATACAAAGCTAGTCGGGACATCTCGGACTCTTGAACATGATCAAGAATGGCTATCCACTGAATTCAAGACCGAAGATCTGTTTGCCTACTCGAGTCTGTAATTCCTTATACAATGTATTTTCATTTTATTTGAGTCTAGGAATATGTTGTACAACGAATCGTACTGGCAAATAGACTACCCTTAAATGAGTTCAAAATATTTTTAAAATGACCTCTCAAAAAGGTTTACAAAAAGGTTTTCAAAAATCACCAAAACACTTTTTAAAACCCTAACTAAACCCTGACTAAACCCTGACAGAACTCGGACCGAGTTCGGCCAGTGTTCGGCCAGAGTTCGGTTAGTGGCCGTTGTGATTTTGAATCCTTGGAACTTGGTCCTCCTGCAGTTACGGATTTGACCGAGATTTGCTCATAGAGTTCTGTCCGAATTCTGTCAGAAGTCTGCCTTTGAAATTCCTATAAATAGAGAAGGATTTCGATCATTTCAACTCACTCATTCACTTTCAATCTTCTCTCTATCTAAAGCTTTCAGTCTTTCAAAGAGTTTTCTAGAGCTTTCAATTTCAGATCCCAAGCCAATTACAATCCTCTAGTCGATTTGCCAGTGCAGTACGGTCTAGAAGTTTCTGAGAGATTGTAATCAGAAGGCTTGATTGAAGAATACTTCTTCACATTTGAAGTTGGACGAGTTCTTCGTATCAAAGCTCGCGTTGTAGAAGTTGCAAGGACTTCGTAAGAAAACTTACGATTTTTTCCAATAGTGGATTCAACTGGTAGCAAGAGTTCTACCGACTGGATTAGTCTTCAACAGAGGGATACCAGTATACATCGCTGTCTTTGCGTTTGCTCTCTTAACTCTGTCTTTACTTTATTTCAGTTGTGATTAATATTCTGTGATTGTGCTGCTAACATTTTTTAATTAGCATTATTCCGCTGCTAACTCTATTCACCCTCCTTCTAGAGTATTACGCTTTACTATTTCGTTCCTACAGTTTGATCCGATTATTAGACAGTTGACCGAATTGTCGTATCGGGCCCTACGATCTGGTTCAACGGATGATTTTGTGCACGGCTTATCAGAATCCAAATTTGGACATAACGTTCAGTTCGTATTAGAAAGTTGGACCCATAGACATATAACTTGTTGACTTTTAGATACCATATGTTTGGATCGCTTTTCAGTGCAAAGCGGATCCAACGACGAACATGATTTCAAAATTACCGTTTTTGTCCCTATTTCCAGAATTGGACTTATGAATAGTCTATCTTAAACATTTTTCTTATTCCAAAAATGTTGGTGATGTTTATTTCTACATCCGAAGATGTTTGCGAAAGTTCCACTTTAGTCGCTTCTTTATCTAACAAGTCAGTTTACTAGACGTCAATTCTACACACCACTTCCAGGCAAGATACCTTGCCACTATTTACTGATATTTACTATCATTTTTATCATGTATATTCTTTTTTTTGTTTTATATTAAATTGTGCATCCAAGTCATACTTGGCTGCAGACGACTAAGTTAGTCGTTTTCGTTGCTTTTATTTATTTTATGCATGCTGACTTAGTTTTACACTACAAGAAAAATGTGTTTTTACGGCGCGCAATGTATGCCGTAAAACATTTTAGACGGCGCAAATTCTAACGCAGTATTAGCCCATGCCGTAAAAAGATGGTAGTTTTGACAATATAATCTGCGTGTCGTCTAAACTAAATTTGTGCGTCGTCTATACTCATTCACGACATTCATTACGTGGCTTGAAAAGACAATTATGGCGTGTATTAGCGCACCGTTAATACACATTCACGACATACACATACATATACACGTCGTTAATGCACAATCACGACACTCAAATGAACATCGTTAATAATATTTTATGACATTCCTTTACATGTCTTTATTAGTCAGTTATGACATTCATTGTATGTCGTGAAAAGTATCATATACATATCAATTAGGACATATCTTGCACGCCGTAAATTCTCTTACAGTTTAAAAAAAAATTCCCATTTTTTGTATAATCAATTTTACCTTTTTGACATTCAATCACAAAGCATATAATACACAATAATTATCAAAATAATAATTTTCATTAAAAAAATAATGTCAAATCATCCAAATCTGATACACAATGAAAAGTATATGTCTTGGATAACCCGATACACAATGGAACATGAGCTAGCAAAATACAATGTCTTATAGAACTGAATATCTCAAAATTAGATGGAAACAACCTAGCCAACATATGACAAAAGTATGCTAATAAAAGTAAGTGCCATCGAAAGTAAAATAAGAGCAACCATGGATGAGTGGTCAGGTGCTAGGGAAATCGGCAACCTCATCAGAGAAGTGCTGCTACTACTGATACTCCTTGAGGTCCTTCTACTCAAGCTCCATACCTGAGCATGAAAAACCCAAACCGGTCAGTGAAAAGCTACCAAGTCAACAAGATCTCAAAGAGAGTGCTACCTAGTATGCATCAATACGGTTCACAAAATCTAATGAATACTGAATGGAACAAGTTTAAGAGATCGTAAACAAATGTACACTACAATAATACACTTCCTATCTCCGTTTATATATGTCAGTTACTATCATCTACTACTGTTTTTCTAGGATATATACGATGTACATTTTCAAGAAATAATGGCCAAGCAGTATGCTAAGCTACAGAAAACGAGAAATTTTCTGGCCACAGCCTAAAACTATAGCCTAATTGATTTAATATCTTGAAACTTGCAGCTCACTGGTATGAACTTGTTTAAAAGATGGATACCTGTTAAGAGGGTACTTGTCCCAAGCTAACGAAAATAAAGGTAAGCGCATAAAGCGCCCAAAAGTCAACGAAAATAAAGGCCGAGGAGGCTAGACACCAGACTCGCTCGCTGGGCCGTTCCTCGGGCTAGCACAGCGACCGCTATGGGCTATCTGTGGGGTGGTGGCCGCGCCTGCCGACTTTGGAGATATGCTTAAGGACCTCCCTGTACAAGGAGTTGTAGTTGTACGCCCGCCCATCGTACCTGAATTTGTTTCGGTTCTTCCACAGGACCCAGATGCCCGCGGCTGCGACGATCTGATGCCCGTGAGACTTTCCCCATATGGCTAGTAGATCGTTGAAGCCGTCCGTCGGATGAGTAAGATTGCAATTGGTAGCCAGGTTGGTCCAGATCTGCGCAGCGGGGTCCCCGGAGAGCAGGACGTGTTCTGCGGTTTCGGATTTGTGGGCTGTCAGGTACCTGACTTCCCCATCTCGTATCTTTGTGAACGCTCGATCAAATCGAGATCCGTAAATTTCTACGGATAGTCGATATGACCCACTAGGAGTCCCATTAAATAGATTTTTCAATATCAAACCCTGCTGTCCGAAAATTCAAAGCAAAGTTGTCGAAAAACCATGTTTAAATGAACATATTTAGGTTCCCGGATCACTATTTTTGGAGACAATTGCTCGCCGATCCTTCGACCGATTCAAAAATCCGTTTGAAGGGACTTATAGACAACCTATAGGGCTCTGTGAACTTTCTTTTAGTTCCTGTTTTCATGGGCAGTAAGCCTCGAAAACTGATTTCCAAAATCAGGAAAAAACAGTGTTTCGAAAACCCGAATTTCAGGAAATATTTCCCGATACGGCGTGCGTCCCGTAAAATCGGACCACTTGGTCGCAACCTGTAGGTATCGAAAGTTGCGTACGGATGTTGCAGATGTGTAGGATTCGACGAAAGTTGATTTTGTTGCGTGTGCGCGACGAAATCAGTGCGTATCCGTCGAGATACCCCGTTTCGACCCTTTTTTGAATTTGTCAATTACTTGGTGCACGTTTGTTATCTTGAGACAAAACTTGCACCAACAGGACCGGATTATTTTTTGGTCCTGTACGCCAAGTTTGGTCTGATTCTGAGAAAGTCGACTGGAACGCTATTTTGGCGGGCCCACGACCCGATCCAACGGACGAAATTGTGCACGGCCCACCGGAATCCAACTTTGGATATACGGTTGGGTTCGTCTAGTCAAACTGGACCCATAGACATATAGTTTGACAACTTTAGAGACCGTAGATACCGACATATTTTTCGGTGCAAAGCGGGTCTAACGGCGGACAACGTTTTGGCCCAAAATTACCGTTTTGGCTCCTGTGTCCAGAATTGGACTTATGGATAGGCTATCATAGCTAATTTGACAATTCTGAACACGTTGGTATTGTCTGTTTTAGCATTAGGAGACTATTGCACAAGTTGACCCTTCGAGGCTCATTGAGTGGTAGTATTGATTCCTCAGTTCAGGACCAGGCGAGTACATTCTCTGATGATTTTTCATTCATGATATTTACTATGTTTCTTGTATCTTGTGTAGATATTCATGATTCTTGACATATTAGTCACATGGATTGGTATTTTATGGATTCCGTCATGAGTTGTTATTCCTTATTTATCTTGGTGTATCTTGTGCAAGCCTTCTTGTAGTTCTTGTGCAATGTACGGACACGGATTCTCGAGAAGACTTGCTACCTTCTCTTAGAATCCTATGTCGTAACGAGTCATGGTTGGATCCACTATATCAGTTGGGGACGGAGGAATATTTAGTCTAGACATGTGGTCAATACCCACCTTGTGCATTGTATAGATCCTTGTGAGTGTTAATCATACACTTCACATATGATTAACCAGGCAAGTAGACCTTGTGCAAGTTTCCAAGCGGCCACATGTCAAAGCTAATATTCACTCACGTAGATAGTTGTTCTTGATTCTTGTACATGACATGTTCAGATATCTTCATTCTTGCTCTAGTTTACTACTTTAGCCTTGCCATGCTACTTTCATATACATTCTATTTACTCTTGTTTATTCTCTCTATTTACTGTTACATAGCACTTGTCATTTATTGGAAACTGTTGTTGGAAATGTGCTCATTCCAATCCTGACTGGATATGTTGACCAAATTTTACAGATTATGGCGAAGATGAGTGTCCTACCTACTACGGTCCTCATGACATAGTGGAAGTAGACCAGGAGATCCTAGTTCAGTAGGGGTTAGTGCCAGCTGAGGACGCTCTAGTAGTGACTCAGTCAGATTAGGATTTGTCTGGACTTTGTCTCCAGCTTTTATATTAGACATGTTATGCTATTTCAGACTTATTTGACTACTTTGTGACTCTCTATGGATTTTTGTTAGACATTTTGCACTCTGAGTTTATCTTTATCATTATCCTTATCTTTATTCATACCATTTATTCTTCCTGTTAGATTGTGATTGAGTTTATATGTATTTATTATATCCTCCATTCAGAGATGACAGGTTAATGTACATTATTAGATAGTAGACCTACAACGTACTATGCCGTTTCTACAACGTAGGCTAGGCGCTGTTACGCATTCGTGCCCTTACATTGGGTGCGGGTCGTGACAGTGCAGCAGTGACAGCTAGAGACCAGGCTGAAGCAAATGGTTGTAAGGGCGTCATCGGTGGGGAGCTTTCTGCGCTGCGCTCTCTAAATCAAAATCGACCATTTGAGGGGAATGTAGGATTGCCAGAAGGGGCAGTGTAAGGAGCCGTCGTGTCGATGCCTCTGGCCACGGTCCTGGAGGAGGCTAACGAGAAAACACCGTTGGGATTGTGGGACCACTGAAGAGTGTCAGGGTCATCGTCGAGACGAACATTAGCGGCCATAAGACTGTAAACCGCCCCCAGCCCAAGCCAATCTGCCACTCTGTCCTATCTCCAACCAGAGTTGTTGTCCCATAAGTCTCGGATCGAGCTATTGTGGGGGGCGACCGAGGTAGAAAGAAGGATTGCATCTCCAAGCCACCGTTCGTAGCTCATCGACGAGCATCCGTTGCCAAGCTGCAGGCGGATGAGGGGTTCGGCGAAGTCGACGGCCGAGAAGGATGCGTCTCCATGTTGCGGAGGATCTGGAATTGGCAACGACAATCGAAGGACGGGAGTATCGGAAGTATCTGGCCTTCATGAAGTGATTCCAGAGCGATTCTCTGAGCGAAGTTTCCACCACAGCTTCATGAAGAAGGCGTCAACGATGTGATGTAATCTGCTGAACCCGAGCCCTCCTTGATCGGTCGGCTTGGCCATTGATTTCCAACTGGCCCAGTGGTGCTTGTCCTTGCCATCTATGTGTCCCCCAAAAGAAGTTGGAGAAGAGCGCTTCTAATGAGGACAACACCTTCATAGGGTGGAGCAGACAGCAAGGGTGTAGATGGGGTTGAAGGAGAGGACGTGCTTGATGAGGATCATCTTACCTCCTGGAGAAAGAGGGTTGCGTTATGCCAACCCTCGATTTTTTTCCTGATTCTGCTCATGAGGCCGTCGAAGATGCCCGAACTCGATTTTCCATACACCAGCGGGCAACCCAAGTAGTTGAACGACGAGTATGCGGTTGAAAAAGAGGTCAAGTTGGCGAGAGAAGCTGAGTGGATTCTATCAGTTTTGTGATGAGTGTAGATGATGCTTTTAGAGGAGTTGACTCGTTGACCCGAGCATCTGGTGTATCTCTCAAGCGTACTGCTGACAACCTCCACAGAACTGATGTCTTCGAAGGAGAAAATAAGGATGTCATCGGCGTAGGCTAGGTGAGTGATTATGGGACACCCGGTGGTGGTATAGAAGTGGTGGAAACCGGGAGTGTTCGGCAAAAAGTTGAGGTTTCTGCTGAGCGCTTCGGCTGCGATGATAAAGATGGTGGAGGATAGGGGGTCTCCCTGTCTGACGTCGCGACTAGATTTGAAGAAACCCTCCGCTTGCCCGTTGATGACAGTAGGGAACCAAGAGTTGCTAATGGATCGGAAGATGATGTCAATCTAAGGCTCCGAGAAGCCGATGGCCCTGAGCACCCAGATCAAGAATTGCTAGTCCAGACGGTCATAGGCTTTCTCCATGTCAATTTTGATGGCCACGTTCCCGCCTCTGGACGAGAATTTCAAGCAAGTGATCATCTCCTGTGCTAAGAGGATGTTGTCAGTGATGTTCCGCCCAGTGACGAAGCCACTTTGTTCCTCGGAGATGATCTTGGGGAGGAGATGGAACATGCGGCTAGCGATGATCTTTGAGATGACTTTATTGGTGAAGGTGCATAAGCTGATTGGGCAAAAATCTCTGAAGGTCTTCGGGTTGTCTATTTTTGGTATGAGGATGAGGTTGGTGCAGGAAATGGAACTGGGGTACTTCGTCCCCTGGAAAAAGGTAATTGTCACCTCGTGGAAGTCCGGTTCGATGATATCCCAATAGGACCGGAAGAAGACGCTGGAGAAGCCATCTGGCCCGGGAACACTGTGATCACTAAGAGCCAAGACAACGGATCTGACTTCTTCCATGGAAGGGTGGTAAGGAGCAGCTCGTTCTCCCGATTGTTGATCAAGATGGGAATCTTGGCAAGAAGGTCCACATCCTTGACAATAACTTCTTTGGTAAAAAGTTTGGAATAGAAGTTCGCAGCTGCATCTTGGATGTATACTTTCTGACAATGCTCTGTGTCTTTGGCGTATACTTTCTGTGGTGCATAGTAATCTGGCCTCTGTGGCGCATGAAATTCTATGCTTCTAGAGAGGATATACGGATTAGTATACTTCGGATTCCATCATGAGATGTTATTTCCCTGGAGGACTTGTACATGTCTTGTGCTTTCTTGCTCATGTATAGACACCGATTAAGGAGTGGGTTGGCCCCTTGCTTCATGAATATCGTGTCGTAACGTGATATGGTTGGATCCATTATACTATTCGGGGGATTGGGGAGTTGTTAGCAGTTTATGTGAACATACCCAAAACTACTTATGCGTAGCTCACCCTCACCACATGCAGGGTACAACCTGATCTTATATTACTTGTGCATAGCTTTTCATGTACGGACTGTCTGATTCATTACTATACTTATGCATAACCGGTCATATGAAATAGCCTGATCCTGTCACAAGTCAATCACATAACACTCTAATATCTCAAGGCATTACTTAGTATTACATGCTATATTCACGATATGTTGTTGATGTTTAAATTTTAAAAACCCCAATATTTCTGATACAGTACAGTAACAGAGACTGGTTCTCTGCATTTCAAGTTAAAATTTGTAATTCAAGTATAAATTTTATGTTATTAGTTATGTTTACATCACTGTACATGTATGTTATACATAGGGTTTCAATTCAAAAAAAATTGGTTGAGTTTTGTGTTTGAATTTGTCAAATCTAAGATTGTGTGCATATTAACCCTTAATACTGGATTCCAAATGTTTAGTTCAATTTGTTATTTTTTTTTTTTAAAATATAATATTTTGGAGCTATGTACATTTTTGTATGTAGGGATATGATGTTAGGTTTATACTCTTACATGTTAGGTTGTGATAAACATTGGGTTGGTTAATATTATACTGGTTTAAAATGTTAGCTTATTTCAGATTCTTGTATGTAAATGCTGAACTAAAACTGGGTCTAACCTTTCATTACTAAAGCTATAACCCTGTATAGTGACACCCACACTCTAACATAGTATACACTGTCATGTAACCTAACCCTTCCTCTCTATGTTATGTTCATATCTATATAGATATATATAGAGTTTATGCATACATGTTATAATATATATAGATACATAACTAAATCTCTACCTCTTTATATATACGTATATACATGGTTAGCCATGCATGTTATGAGCAAATGAGTTGTTTATTGTAGATTGTTTAACCAATATGCCATGATTAGTGTAACTTGATAGTTATTGTTTGAAACCCAAATCCTCCTATGCACTTTCATGTATATTTTACATACACACACGCCTATTATCTAACCATATGAACATGTCCACATACATCCATACACACACGAACTACATAACTTGTACAAAATACTAGTTTTTCCCTCTCTAACGCTATATATATAAATATATTATGATTGGATTTCCATGCAATTGGCTTTCATTCTTTAACTTCTGATTTTGATTTTCTTGAGTAGTACCCCTTATTAGATAAATGGTAGTTAACTTTATTTTATTTTGATAAGTACCAGTTTTCATATAGGATGGTAGACTGCCTTACAGTCTTGATGATTGTTATTTTTGTATCTTTTCTAGTTTAGCACCCTAGATTGCTTGTGTGTTTTGATAACCTATGACCGTTTTGGTTTAGCATGACTAGTATACCTAGATGAGACTTTCACTACCACCGTATGCCATGATCCTGTATGTCATCCTTTTAAATCGTATGATTGTTTAAGTTCTGAGACTTTGATTGTGGGGGGTTTGACCTAGAAGGAGTATGGACATTTTAATTTTGAGGACAAAATTTTTCTAAGGTGGGTAGACTTGTAACACCCAGTTTTCTAAAATGAGGGTAATTTTGTAATTTTAATCATTTATTGATTTGACATTTAAATCATAATATGGTTTTTGGTAATTTTTAAATCATTTTAAAACTATTTAAAATTATGACTTGTAATTTTGATATTTTGCTAGTGAAACCCTAGAGACTGTTTGACCTAGAGCCTAACCATGTGATTAGGATGTTTTAATATCATTTCTGGCCTAAGAATATTTTGCATTTGACCTTTTTGAATTATTTTGATATTTATTGCGTTGGTGATTGTTGATTTTGACCTTTGATAGGTATGATTTTGTGATAGTTTTGTGTCCGTAGCGGACACGTATCAGTTTTTATTTACAAATGTTTGATGTGCCTCAATGAGATTTTTTTATTGCTGATTTTTTTTGAAAAGTATTTGAATGAGATTGTTTTCTGCATGTGTTTCCTGCGATTGCTTTGTTTTAATTTCGAGGACGAAATTTTTTTAAGGAGGATAGATTTGTCACCCCCAGTTTTCAGAAATATGGGTATTTTTGTCATTTTATATTTTTGAATATTTTTGAATATTTTTGAAATTTATTTTATTATTTATGATATTATTTTGGGGTTAAAATTTATTTTATTATTTATGATATTGTTTTGGGGTTATTTGAGTCGGGTTCGAATTTCAACTCAATCCGACTTGAAACGGGAATCCGGGGGGTAGTTTGACTCTAGTGGGACCCACACACTAGTTAGACATGGCCCACATGATATTAATTTTAGTCAACATGATATTAATTTTAGTTAGTAGTTAGACTAATTATTTATGGATAGGTTTAGTTTAATTAGAGACTTAAAACTAGACTAAATTAACCTCAACCTTTAACCCATTCCTAATTTAAATCAAATATTTTAGTGGAGGGCATTTTGGACATTCAAATAGGGAACACCTCACCCTTTTTGGGCAGCCACCTATGGGGGGGGGATAAGGAGTGAGTCACTCCTTCATTCATTTGTTTTCATCCACTTTCTCTCTCTTGTTCTTCCCCAAATTAATTTAGAGATGAACCTTCATTGATTTCATCTCCAAATCAACCCTTTCTTCCACCAAATCTTCTTCATTTCTCCCCTACTCCATGGTTAGAGGGTGCTAGCCAAGTTTGGGAGAATTCGGAGCTCGTTCGTGTCCTTTTAGAATCTCTACGTGTCGGTATCGTGTCGGAAGGATTTTCCTTTGAATCTCTCTCCCGGAAGGTATAATCTCTCCTCTAATCTATCCCTACATGCATATAGAATATTTTGAACCCATAGGAATGACCCCCATGGTTGTATCTCCATTTGTGTCCATTTCGTGTCCATTTGGAGGTCATAGGAGCGTCCTTTGTGTTGTGGTTGTGTCCATGTGGGAAAATCCCAAATTTGGACACTATGTGTTGTTGTTATGTATGAATGAATTATTACATGTTTAATCTCATATTTTTGTATTGGAGATGTGTTCTACAGTGTCTCAAATATATATATTAGTGTAGAGAGTGAGTTCTTGATATATTATGTTATATACTTGTGTTTCTTTTGTCTCAAACTACCTAAATTCGTCATAATATTTATCCACGTTTTTAGTAGCAATAGTAACTTAGAAATGTCATAACTTTTAGCTTAAAAATCTGATTTATCTTCCGTTTTTTTAAAAGAACCGTATCGAAGTTAGCTTTCCAAATATATATTTTAATAAGCCAAATACATTCTGAAACTTTCTGTAAAATTATTTGAGTGTCAGCTGTACGAAAGACGAACGCGTTTCGGTATTTTTGCGATTCCGGGAGCTTCCGGACACGAAAATGCGATCCGTTTAAAGTTTCGGAAAGCTAACACAAAGATCTATAACATACTTTAATCCTAGAATTTAACGAATGCTTAATTTGTACAGTATTGATTTTAATTAGAAGATTACTATATGACATATGCATTTTGTGTATCCTTGTATGTACAAATATGTATGTATGCATGTGTATATATATATATATGTGTGCGTGTTAAGAGAATGTAATATAATATAGAGTATGCATAAATGATATAATGTATGAAAGTATATAATGTATTCAAATATGTATGTATAGGTGCATGAATGAATGAATGAATACAATGCAATGCAATGCAATGCATGAATGGATGAAATGCAAGCATGTGGGTAATGCAAGGTATTGAAATATGTATGCAAGTATCCATATGTAAGTAAGTAATGTAATCAAGTATGAAAGTATGCTATATATGAATGCCAACATGATAGGAATGTATGATGCCATATTAGCACTTAGCACCATGTTCATATGTTAAAAACCCCTTCTACATGTTGACAGTAACCCCACAATACACATAAAACCTACTTACTGTTATGCGTAAACCCTCTGATGTATAAATAAACCCTTTTGTTATGATTAACACCCACACACACACATGCTAAACCTATGCTTTACATGTTATTTCTTCTATGTGACACAATGAACCCTTGCTAAATGTTATCCTTCTAACATAATACCCTCACACTTGAACACATTGTACTGCTATGTACACATTGCCATATCCACATTCATGTATCACTCACTCCTTGTCTTTATGCACCTTGCTTGTAATAAAAATATATATGAATATATATGTAATGTGTGTTTGATAACTTTTGTAGCTTTGTGATTTTGTGTGAGGGTTAGTCTAGGCTTGGTTAGGCCTAATGAGACTTGTTAGTCTAGGTTTAGACCTAGTACTGCCTAGTTAACCTAATTTGACAAGTACTTATCATTCATTCCTTTTATATATTACATTATATGACTAAGTTTGTGTGCCTTGTTAGCTTATGGTTTAGTTTTGTGCTTGGTTTAGCATGTGACTTAGGCTATGAGTTAGTAGCTATCTTGGATACTTGATTTGCATATACATAGTTTGTTTAGACCTAGAATAACTTGTTTGACCTAATTTAGACTTGTTAGACCTAGTTTGACCATAGTTGACCTAGGTTTGACTTTTAGAGTTGACCAAGTTGACCAAGAGTTGACTTTGGTCTAGGTTGACCTAGAATCATGTAGAATGCATAGTAGAACTTTATATTGCCATTTTGGACTTGTTGTGACTTGTGCTGTTCTGATTAGGAGCCAGACACCTCTCCTCTGACAGTATATTTACTTCGGATATTCAGACACCAGGCGAGTACATTCTCTGATCATTTTATAACTTGTTTAGAATTATATTCCTGCTCTAGTTTACCTTATTTGATGCTGTCACGATATTATCACGGATTGGTACTATATGGATCCCTACATTGAGATGTTATCCCCCTCGGGAGCATCGGATACACTATGTCATGTGTTTCGTGTACATCATGTATTCCTCGCTCTCATGTTATTCATGTTTCTCATGTGCTTCATGCTGTTCATGCATGCTCGTTGTACTCTCATGTGCTCTCATGAATCGGTCATGTTTTTCATGTATCTCATGTATAACCTATATTACATGTGCACTCATTTATGAGCCTTCATGTGAATTTCATGTGCACCCATTTATGGGCCCCCATATGAACTTCATGTGCACTCATGTATGAGCTCTCATGTATACTTCATGTGCACCCATTTATGGGTTTCATGTGAAAACCATGTACGTAACATAACTTATTTGGATCCTTGTGTATTGATTGGGGTATGGGGGAGTATAAATAGTCATGTGAACAATTTCAAAGTAGTATAGCCATGTGCGTCTCTTTAGTATAGTCATGTGCAAATCCGGCCGTTCACATGTCGACTTTGTACTCTAAATCACTAGTCACTGGTAGCTCTCTACTTATAGTAGATATTTCTATTACAGTTCTCGCTCTGTTTACATCATGTACTTTCTTTCAGTTTCATGTATCGTACTCTCTTACATGTTTATATTCTCTAACCTGTTATGATCTGCGTGAGATGTATTGTGCTCGCTCCCGTCCTGACTGGACTTGTTGATAAATTTCACAGATAGCCTGGAGGTTGCCTGCTAGCCTAGAGGAGACACAGTAGAGGTTGTATAGATAGCTAGGGTTTTGCTCATAGCTTATTTTCAGTTGTCTTGAGTTGTATTTATGGATTACTGTATTTGAGCTTTGAGATGTATTTCTGGATTTGTGTATCTTAGACACTTAGACTTCTATCTGCGGTATCTCTTTTGGATTTCATGTTTTATCTATCTTTATAATGCTCTACCTTAGATGTGATTGAGACTGTATCTGCTATGTCACCTCCATTCGGAGAGTATATACTGTACATGTACCTTTATTTTGTTAGATGTTTGACCTAGGACAGCGTTCTATAGCCGACACTGCGGCGTAGGCTGGACGTACCCACGTCTCTTGCCCTTACTCTAGGGTGCGGGTCGTGACACGGTTGACCAGAGTTGACCAAGAGTTGACTTTGACCTAGAATGACCTAGAATCATGTAGAATGCATAGTAGAGTTTTATTTTACCATTTTGGACTTGTTGTGACTTGTGCTGTTCTGAATAGGAGCCAGACACCTCTCCTCGAACAGTACATATTCTTTGGACATTCAGATAGCAGGCGAGTACATTCTCTGATCATTTCATATCTTGTTTAGGATTATATTTCCTGCTTTAGATTATCTTACTTGATGCTGACACGTTGGTAACATGGATTAGTACTATATGGATCCCTTCATGAGATGTTATCCTTCTCGGGAGCATCAGATACTTTTGTCCATTGTGTTTCACTTACATCACGTATCTTATGCTTCTATTATCATGAATCTTCGAGAATCAGCTAGTGACTCATGTACTCACATAATCACCGAGCATTCACGAATCAATTCATGAGTCACCCTATACGGGTTAGTAGTTTAGTCACAAATCTTAATGCAACTTGACTGGATCCTTGTGTATTGATTGGGGTTCGGGGGAGTATGAATGGTCATGTGAATAAATATCCAAAAGTAATATAGTCATGAATCACTCTTAGTGTAGTCATGAATCAGTCCTAAGCCATTCACATGTTCGTCTGTACTCTAAATCACTAGCACTGTCTCTCTTTTATATATCATAGATATTTACTTACTGTCTCTCTCTTACATTATGTTGTTCTTCAGTTTTCTGTATTTTATTCTCTAGCATGATTATATTTCCTTTCCTGTTATGACTTGTTGAGATGTATTGTGCTCGCTTCTGTCCTGACTGGACCTGTTGATAAATTTTACAGATAGCCTGGAGGTTACCTGCTAGCCTAGAGGAGACACAGTAGAGGTTCTATAGATAGCTAGGATTTTCTCATAGTTTATTTTCAGTTGTCTTGAGTTGTATTTATGGATTACTGTATTTGAGCTTTGAGATGTATTTTTGGGTTGTGTATCTTAGTCACTTAGACTTCTATCTGCTGTATCCCTTTTGGATTTCATGTTTTATCTATCTTCCATTATGCTCTACCTTAGATGTGATTGAGACTGTATCTGCTATGTCACCCCTATTCGGGGAGTATAAACTGTTTAGCTTTATATTGTTAGATATTGTGACCTAGGACAGCATTCTACCGTCGACACTGCGGCGTAAGCTGGACGTACCCACTTCTCGTGTCCTTACTCTAGGGTGCGGGTCGTGACACGTTTTTAGTGGTGGCCCATGCAGGTCAAGTTTGTGTAGTGGTATTCGAACTAGAGTACCACTACAGCCTGCAGTTGAATTAGGATATATTTTTGAAGGTACTCAATCACAGTTAAGATTTTTTGAGAGATTCCTGGGACGACCCTTGAGAATCTTATTTTAACTTCGATTTGAAAAACTCTTCTTTCCTTGATTTGATTTATCTTTACTTTCTGTTGTTGAACTTGATTTTGATGATGATTGTGGAGTTTTGAATCTTGATGTTAGCTGTTGCATCCGAGTTTGTATTATATGATTTGATGGATTAATGTTCAGTTTTGAATCTTGATGTTCGTTGATAAATTTGATTTTTGGATATCCATTGTTGATTTAATTTAATTTTTGTCAAGATAAAATCATATGGGCTAGGTCATCTAAGTTATGGAATCTAGTCTTCTACAGTCACATTAGCTAGCATGGTGAGGACATATAGTCTGATTTTGGATATATTTCTCGGGGTGTGGGAATTTAAGGTTTTCGCAGCCAAGCTAGCGACATTGCAAAAATTTTAAATACCATGATTCTAGAGGTATGTGCCTAAGTCGAGGACTCTGTGATTATCGTAGCCTTGCTTACTAGTATGACGAGGATTTAGAGTACCATGATTTTGGATAGACGCATATGATTATCAGATTGTACCTTAAATATTTTTGAACATGTTTTCTCTAATTTTGTTCCAGTCCTTCAAAAAAATATATTATTTGTTTGTTTTGTTTTGCTTCTCATTATTTAACTTAGGAGTAGGTTTAGTTATTTTTATAAACTCTTGGTTAACTTCTTGCTATGAGTTTCTTCTTAATACAATGAACCGATGATTTTGTTAGACCTTATCTTGTAATTGATATTATAGTTCTGGGTTTCAAAATGGTTCCTTCTTTAAACAGATAAGCAAAACAGATTTTATCGTTATTACTGTCTTGCTATTATTCTTGTATTGAATAATAATAATAATAATAATAATAATAATAATAATAATAATAATAATAATAATAATAATAATAATAATAATAAAACTGTCTTGATTACGTCAATCACCTACTTTGCAATCTTGGTAGGAATCTAAATGTTGGTCTTGATGTAGAATTTGATTTTTATATTGGGACATAAGAATATATATATAGTGGACACAGACTCTTTGCCTGACACGTATGCATGCTACACTTTGATTTCCAACCTATCTAAATACATATTAATATGTTGTTGATGTTTAAATTTTTAAAACCCCAATATTTCTGATACAGTACAGTAACAGAGACTGGTTCTCTGCATTTTCAGTTAAAATTTGTAATTCAAATATAAATTTCTTGTTATTATTTATGTTTACATCACTGCACATGTATGTTATATATAGGGTTTCAATTCAAAAAAAAATTGGTTGAGTTTTGTGTTTGAATTTGTCAAATCTAAGACTGTGTGCATATTAACCCTTAATACTGGATTCCAAATGTTTAGTTTAATTTGCTGTTTTATTTTTTTTTAAAAAAATGTAATATTTTGGAGCTATGTACATTGTTGTATGTAGGGATATGATGTTAGGTTTATACTCTTATATGTTAGGTTGTGATAAACATTGGGTTGGTTAATATTATACTGGTTTAAAATGTTAGCTTATTTCAGATTCTTGTATGTAAATGCTGAACTAAAACTGGGTCTAACCTTTCATTACTAAGGCTATAACCCTGTATAGTGACACCCACACTTTAACATAGTATACACTGTCATGTAACCTAATCCCTTCCTCTCTATGTTATGTTCATATATCTATATAGATATATATAGAGTTTATGCATACATGTTATAATATATATAAATACATAACTAAATCTCTACCTCTTTATATATACGTATATACATTGTTAGCCATGCATGTGATGAGCAAATGAGTTGTGTAATGTAGATTGTTTAACCAATATGCCATGATTAGTGTAACTTGATAGTTATTGTTTGAAACCCAAATCCTCCTATGCACTTTCATGTATATTTCACATACACACAGCCTATTATCTAACCATATGAACATTTCCACATACACCCATACACACACGAACTACATAACTTGTACATAATGCTAGATTTTTCCTCTCTAACGCTATATATATAAATATATTGTGATTGGATTTCCATGCAATTGGCTTTCATTCTTTAACTTCTGATTTTGATTTTCTTGAATAGTACCCCTTATTAGATAAATGGTAGTTAATTTTATTTTATTTTGATAAGTACCAGTTTTCATATAGGATGGTAGACTACCTTACAGTCTTGATGATTGTTATTTTTGTATCTTTTCTAGTTTAGCACCCTAGATTGCTTGTGTGTTTTGATACCCTATGACCGTTTTGGTTTTGCATGACTAGTATACCTAGATGAGACTTTCACTACCACCATATGCCATGATTCTGTATGTCATCCTTTTAAATCGTATAATTGTTTAAGTTCTGAGACTTTGATTGTGGGGGGTTTGACCTAGAAGGAGTATGAATATTTTAATTTCGAGGACAAAATTTTTCTAAGGTGGGTAGACTTGTAACACCCAGTTTTCTAAAATGAGGGTAATTTTGTAATTTTAATCATTTATTGATTTGACATTTAAATCATGATATGATTTTTGGTAATTTTTAAATTATTTTAAAACTATTTAAAATTATGACTTGTAATTTTGATGATTTGCTAGTGAAATCCTAGAGACTGTTTGACCTAGAGCCTAACCATGTGATTAGGATATTTTAATGTCATTTCTGGCCTAAGAATATTTTGCATTTGACCTCTTTAAATTATTTTGATATTTATTGCGTTGGTGATTGTTGATTTTGACCTTTGATAGGTATGATTTTGTGATAGTTTTGTGTCCGTAGCGGACACGTATCCGTTTTTATTTACAAATGTTTGATGTGCCTCAAAGAGATTTTTTTATTGCTGATTTTTTTTTTTGAAAAGTATTTGAATGAGATTGTTTTCTGCATGTGTTTCCTGCGATTGCTTTGTTTTAATTTCGAGGACGAAATTTTTTAAGGTGGATAGATTCGTCACCCCCAGTTTTCAAAAATATGGGTATTTTTGTCATTTTTCATTTTTGATATTTTTGAAATTTATTTTATTATTTATGATATTATTTTGGGGTTGAAATTTATTTTATTATTTATGATATTGTTTTGGGGTTATTTGAGTCGGGTTCGAATTTCAACTCAATCCGACTTGAAACGGGGACCCGGGGGGTAGTTTGACTCTAGTGGGACCCACACACTAGTTAGGCATGGCCCACATGATATTAATTTTAGTCCACATGATATTAATTTTAGTTAGTAGTTAGACTAATTATTTATGGATAGGTTTAGTTTAATGAGAGACTTAAAACTAGACTAAATTGACCTCAACCTTTAACCCATTCCTAATTTAAATCAAATAGATTAGTGGAGGGCATTTTGGACATTCAAATAGGGGACATCTCACCCTTTTTGGGCAGCCACCTATGGGGGGGGGGGATAAGGAGTGAGTCACTCATTCATTCATTTGTTTTCATCTACTTTCTCTCTCTTGTTCTTCTCCAAATTAATTTAAAGATGAACCTCCATTGATTTCATCTCCAAATCAACCCTTTCTTCCACCAAATCTTCTTCATTGCTCCTCTACTCCATGGTTAGAGGGTGCTAGCCAAGTTTGGGAGGATTTGGAGCTCGTTCGTGTCCTTTTAGAATCTCTACGTGTCGGTATCGTGTCGGAAGGATTTCCCTTTGAATCTCTCTCCCGGAAGGTATAATCTCTCCTCTAATCCATCCCTACATGCATATAGAATATTTTAAACCCATAGGAATGATCCCCATGATTGTATCTCCATTTGTGTCCATTTCGTGTCCATTTGGAGGTCATAGGAGCGTCCTTTGTGTTGTGGTTGTGTCCATGTGGGGAAAACCCCAAATTTGGACACACTACGTGTTGTTGTTATGTATGAATGAATTATTACATGTTTAATCTCATATTTTTGTTTTGGAGATGTGTTCTATAGTGTCTCATATATATATATATTAGTGTAGAGAGTGAGTTCTTGATATATTATGTTATATACTTGTGTTTCTTTTGTCTCAAACTACCTAAATTCGTCATAATATTTATCCACGTTTTTAGTAGCAATAGTAACTTAGAAATGTCATAACTTTTAGCTTAAAACTCCGATTTATCTCCCATTTTTTTTAAAAGAACCGTATCGAAGTTAGCGTTCCAAATATATATTTTAATAAGCCAAATACATTCTGAAACTTTCTGTAAAATTATTTGAGTGTCAGCTGTACGAAAGACGAACGCGTTTCGGTATTTTTGCGATTCCGGGAGCTTCCGGACACGAAAATGCGATCCGTTTAAAGTTTCGGAAAGCTAACACAAAGATCTATAACATACTTTAATCCTAGAATTTAACGAATGCTTAATTTGTACAGTATTGATTTTAATTAGAAGATTACTATACGACATATGTATTTTGTGTATCCTTGTATGTACAAATATGTATGTATGCATGTGTATATATATATATATATATATGTGTGCGTGTAATATAATATAGAGTATGCATAAATGATATAATGTATGAAAGTATATAATGTATTCAAATATGTATGTATAGGTGCATGAATGAATGAATGAATACAATGCAATGCATGCAATGCATGAATGGATGAAATGCAAGCATGTGGGTAATGCAAGGTATTGAAATATGTATGCAAGTATCCATATGTAAGTAAGTAATGTAATCAAGTATGAAAGTATGCTATATATGAATGCCAACATGATAGGAATGTATGATGCCATATTAGCACTTAGCACCATGTTCATATGTTAAAAACCCCTTCTACATGACAGTAACCCCATAATACACATAAAACTACTTACTGTTATGCGTAAACCCTCTGATGTATAAATAAACCCTTTTGTTATGATTAACACCCACACACACACATGCTAAACCTATGCTTTACATGTTATTTCTTCTATGTGACACAATGAACCCTTGCTAAATGTTATCCTTCTAACATAATACCCTCACACTTGAACACATTGTACTGCTATGTACACATTGCCATATCCACATTCATGTATCACTCACTCCTTGTCTTTATGCACCTTGCTTGTAATAAAAATATATGAATATATATGTAATGTGTGTTTGATAACTTGTGTAGCTTTGTGATTTTGTGTGAGGGTTAGTCTAGGCTTGGTTAGGCCTAATGAGACTTGTTAGTCTAGGTTTAGACCTAGTACTGCCTAGTTAACCTAATTTGACAAGTACTTATCATTCATTACTTTTATATATTACATTATATGACTAAGTTTGTGTGCCTTGTTAGCTTATGGTTTAGTTTTGTGCTTGGTTTAGCATGTGACTTAGGCTATGAGTTAGTATCTATCTTGGATACTGATTTACTATACATAGTCTGTTTAGACCTAGAATAACTTGTTTGACCTAATTTAGACTTGTTAGACCTAGTTTGACCATAGTTGACCTAGGTTTGACTTTTAGAGTTGACCAAGTTGACCAAGAGTTGACTTTGGTCTAGGTTGACCTAGAATCATGTAGAATGCATAGTAAAACTTTATATTGCCATTTGGACTTGTTGACTTGTGCTGTTCTGATTAGGAGCCAGACACCTCTCCTCTGACAGTATATTTACTTCGGACATTCAGACACCAGGCGAGTACATTCTCTGATCATTTTATAACTTGTTAGAATTATATTCCTGCTCTAGTTTACCTTATTTGATGCTGTCACGATATTATCACGGATTGGTACTATATGGATCCCTACATGAGATGTTATCCCCTCGGGAGCATCGGATACACTATGTCATGTGTTTCGTGTACATCATGTATTCCTCGCTCTCATGTTATTCATGTTTCTCATGTGCTTCATGCTGTTCATGCATGCTCGTGTACTCTCATGTGCTCTCATGAATCGGTCATGTTTTCATGTATCTCATGTATAACCTATATTACATGTGCACTCATTTATGAGCCTTCATGTGAATTTCAGTGCACCCATTTATGGGCCCCCATATGAACTTCATGTGCACTCGTGTATGAGCTCTCATGTATACTTCATGTGCACCCATTTATGGGTTTCATGTGAAAACCATGTACGTAACATAACTTATTGGATCCTTGTGTATTGATTGGGGTATGGGGGAGTATAAATAGTCATGTGAACAATTTCAAAGTAGTATAGCCATGTGCGTCTCTTAGTATAGTCATGTGCAAATCCGGCCGTTCACATGTCGACTTTGTACTCTAAATCACTAGTCACTGGTAGCTCTCACTTATAGTAGATATTTCTATTACAGTTCTCGCTCTGTTTACATCATGTACTTTCTTTCAGTTTCATGTATCGTACTCTCTTACATGTTTATACTCTAACCTGTTATGATCTGCGTGAGATGTATTGTGCTCGCTCCCGTCCTGACTGGACCTGTTGATAAATTTCACAGATAGCCTGGAGGTTGCCTGCTAGCCTAGAGGAGACACAGTAGAGGTTGTATAGATAGCTAGGGTTTTGCTCATAGCTTATTTCAGTTGTCTTGAGTTGTATTTATGGATTACTGTATTTGAGCTTTGAGATGTATTTCTGGATTTGTGTATCTTAGACACTTAGACTTCTATTTGCGGTATCTGTTTTGGATTTCATGTTTTATCTATCTTTATCATGCTCTACCTTAGATGTGATTGAGACTGTATCTGCTATGTCACCTCCATTCGGAGAGTATATACTGTACATGTACCTTTATTTTGTTAGATGTTTGACCTAGGACAGCGTTCTACCGTCGACACTGCGGTGTAGGCTGGACGTACCCACGTCTCTTGCCCTTACTCTAGGGTGCGGGTCGTGACATGGTTGACCAGAGTTGACCAAGAGTTGACTTTGACCTAGAATGACCTAGAATCATGTAGAATGCATAGTAGTGCTTTATTTTACCATTTTGGACTTGTTGTGACTTGTGCTGTTCTAAATAGGAGCCAGACACCTCTCCTCGAACAGTACATATTCTTTGGACATTCAGATAGCAGGCGAGTACATTCTCTGATCATTTCATATCTTGTTTAGGATTATATTTCTTGCTTTAGATTATCTTACTTGATGCTGACATGTTGGTAACATGGATTAGTACTATATGGATCCCTTCATGAGATGTTATCCTTCTCGGGAGCATCATATACTTTTGTCCAGTGTGTTTCACTTACATCACGTATCTTATGCTTCTATTATCATGAATCTTCGGGAATCAGCTAGTGACTCATGTACTCACATAATCACCGAGCATTCACGAATCAATTCATGAATCACCCTATACGGGTTAGTAGTTTAGTCACAAATCTTAATACAACTTGACTGGATCCTTGTGTATTGATTGGGGTTCGGGGGAGTATGAATGGTCATGTGAATAAATATCCAAAAGTAATATAGTCATGAATCACTCTTAGTGTAGTCATGAATCAGTCCTAAGCCATTCACATGTTCGTCTGTACTCTAAATCACTAGCACTGTCTCTCTTTTATATATCATAGATATTACTTACTGTCCCTCTCTTACATTATGTTGTTCTTCTTTTCTGTATTTTATTCTCTAGCATGATTATATTTCCTTTCCTGTTATGACTTGTTGAGATGTATTGTGCTCGCTTCTGTCCTGACTGGACCTGTTGATAAATTTTACAGATAGCCTGGAGGTTGCCTGCTAGCCTAGAGGAGACACAGTAGAGGTTCTATAGATAGCTAGGGTTTTCTCATAGTTTATTTTCAGTTGTCTTGAGTTGTATTTATGGATTACTGTATTTGAGCTTTGAGATGTATTTTTGGATTGTGTATCTTAGTCACTTAGACTTCTATCTGCTGTATCCCTTTTGGATTTCATGTTTTATCTATCTTCCATTATGCTCTACCTTAGATGTGATTGAGACTGTATCTGCTATGTCACCCCTATTCGGGGAGTTAAACTATTAGCTTTATATTGTTAGATATTGTGACCTAGGACAGCATTCTACCGTCGACACTGCGGCGTAAGCTGGACGTACCCACTTCTCGTGTCCTTACTCTAGGGTGCGGGTCGTGACACGTTTTTAGTGGTGGCCCATGCAGGTCAAGTTTGTGGTTGGTATTCGAACTAGAGTACCACTACAGCCTGCAGTTGAATTAGGATATATTTTTGAAGGTACTCAATCACAGTTAAGATTTTTGAGAGATTCCTGGGACGACCCTTGAGAATCTTATTTTAACTTCGATTTGAAAACTCTTCTTTCCTTGATTTGATTTATCTTTACTTTCTGTTGTTGAACTTGATTTTGATGATGATTGTGGAGTTTTGAATCTTGATGTTAGCTGTTGCATCCGAGTTTGTATTATATGATTTGATGGATTAATGTTCAGTTTGAATCTTGATGTTCGTTGATAAATTTGATTTTTGGATATCCATTGTTGATTTAATTTAATTTTTGTCAAGATAAAATCATATGGGCTAGGTCATCTAAGTTATGGAATCTAGTCTTCTACAGTCACATTAGCTAGCATGGTGAGGACATATAGTCTGATTTTGGATATATTTCTCGGGGTGTGGGAATTTAAGGTTTTCGCAGCCAAGCTAGCGACATTGCAAAATTTTAAATACCATGATTCTAGAGGTATGTGCCTAAGTCGAGGACTCTGTGATTATCGTAGCCTTGCTTACTAGTATGACGAGGATTTAGAGTACCATGATTTTGGATAGACGCATATGATTATCAGATTGTACCCTAAATATTTTTGAACATGTTTTCTCTACTTTTGTTCCAGTCCTTCAAAAAAATATTATTTGTTTGTTTTGTTTTGCTTCTCATTATTTAACTTAGGAGTAGGTTAGTTATTTTTATAAACTCTTGGTTAACTTCTTGCTATGAGTTTCTTCTTAATACAATGAACCGATGATTTTGTTAGACCTTATCTTGTAATTGATATTATAGTTCTGGGTTTCAAAATGGTTCCTTCTTTAAACAGATAAGCAAAACAGATTTTATCGTTTTACTGTCTTGCTATTATTCTTGTATTAATAATAATAATAATAATAATAATAATATAATAATAATAATAATAATAATAATAATAATAATAAAAATAAACTGTCTTGATTACGTCAATCACCTACTTTGCAATCTTGGTAGGAATCTAAATGTTGCTCTTGATGTAGAATTTGATTTTTATATTGGGACATAAGAATATATATAGTGGACACAGACTCTTTGCCTGACACATATGCATGCTACACTTTGATTTCCAACCTATCTAAATACATATTAATATGTTGTTGATGTTTAAATTTTTAAAACCCCAATATTTCTGATACAGTACAGTAACAGAGACTGGTTCTCTGCATTTCCAGTTAAAATTTATAATTCAAATATAAATTTCATGTTATTAGTTATGTTTACATCACTGCACATGTATGTTATATATAGGATTTCAATCAAAAAAAATTGGTTGAGTTTTGTGTTTGAATTTGTCAAATCTAAGACTGTGTGCATATTAACCCTTAATACTGGATTCCAAATGTTTTGTTTAATTTGCTGTTTTATTTTTTTAAAAAAATGTAATATTTTGGAGCTATGTACATTATTGTATGTAGGGATTTGATGTTAGGTTTATACTCTTACATGTTAGGTTGTGATAAACATTGGGTTGGTTAATATTATACTGGTTTAAAATGTTAGCTTATTTCAGATTCTTGTATGTAAATGCTGAACTAAAACTGGGTCTAACCTTTCATTACTAAGGCTATAACCCGTATAGTGACACCCACACTTTAACATGGTATACACTGTCATGTAACCTAATCCCTTCCTCTCTATGTTATGTTCATATCTATATAGATATATAAGTTTATGCATACATGTTATAATATAATAAATACATAACTAAATCTCTACCTCTTTATATATACGTATATACATTGTTAGCCATGCATGTGATGAGCAAATGACTTGTGTAATGTAGATTGTTTAACCAATATGTCATGATTAGTGTAACTTGATAGTTATTGTTTGAAACCCAAATCCTCCTATGCACTTTCATGTATATTTCACATACACACACACGCCTATTATCTAACCATATGAACATTTCCACATACACCCATACACACACGAACTACATAACTTGTACATAATGCTAGGTTTTTCCTCTCTAACGCTATATATATAAATATTTGATTGGATTTCCATGCAATTGGCTTTCATTCTTTAACTTCTGATTTTGATTTTCTTGAATAGTACCCCTTATTAGATAAATGGTAGTTAACTTTATTTATTTTGATAAGTACCAGTTTTTATATAGGATGGTAGACTACCTTACAGTCTTGATGATTGTTATTTTTGTATCTTTTCTAGTTTAGCACCCTAGATTGCTTGTGTATTTTGATACCCTATGACCGTTTTGGTTTAGCATGACTATTTACCTAGATGAGACTTTCACAACCACCATATGTCATGATTCTGTATGTCATCCTTTTAAATCGTATAATTGTTTAAGTTCTGAGACTTTGATTGTGGGGGGTTTGACCTAGAAGGAGTATGAATATTTTAATTTCGAGGACAAAATTTTTCTAAGGTGGGTAGACTTGTAACACCCAGTTTTCTAAAATGAGGGTAATTTTGTAATTTTAATCATTTATTGATTTGACATTTAAATCATGATATGATTTTTGGTAATTTTTAAATTATTTTAAAACTATTTAAAATCATGACTTGTAATTTTGATGTTTTGCTAGTGAAACCCTAGAGACTGTTTGACCTAGAGTCTAACCATGTGATTAGGATATTTTAATGTCATTTCTGGCCTAAGGATATTTTGCATTTGACCTCTTTGAATTATTTTGATATTTATTGCGTTGGTGATTGTTGATTTTGACCTTTGATAGGTATGATTTTGTGATAGTTTTGTGTCCGTAGCGGACACGTATCCGTTTTTATTTATAAATGTTTGATGTGCCTCAAAGAGATTTTTTTATTGCTGATTTTTTTTGAAAAGTATTTGAATGAGATTGTTTTCTGCATGTGTTTCCTGCGATTGTTTTGTTTTAATTTCGAGGACGAAATTTTTTAAGGTGGATAGATTCGTCACCCCGTTTTCAAAATATGGGTATTTTTGTCATTTTTCATTTTTGATATTTTTGAAATTTATTTTATTATTTATGATTTATTTTGGGGTTGAAATTTATTTTATTATTTATGATATTGTTTTGGGTTATTTGAGTCGGGTTCGAATTTCAACTCAATCCGACTTGAAACGGGGACCCGGGGGTAGTTTGACTCTAGTGGGACCCACACACTAGTTAGGCATGGCCCACATGATATTAATTTTAGTCCACATGATATTAATTTTAGTTAGTAGTTAGACTAATTATTTATGGATAGGTTTAGTTTAATGAGAGACTTAAAACTAGACTAAATTGACCTCAACCTTTAACCCATTCCTAATTTAAATCAAATAGATTAGTGGAGGGCATTTTGGACATTCAAATAGGGGACACCTCACCCTTTTTGGGCAGCCACCTATGGGGGGGGGGGGGGATAAGGAGTGAGTCACTCATTCATTCATTTGTTTCATCCACTTTCTCTCTCTTGTTCTCCCCAAATTAATTTAAAGATGAACCTCCATTGATTTCATCTCCAAATCAACCCTTTCTTCCACCAAATCTTCTTCATTTCTCCTCTACTCCATGGTTAGAGGGTGCTAGCCAAGTTTGGGAGGATTTGGAGCTCGTTCGTGTCCTTTTAGAATCTCTACGTGTCGGTATCGTGTCGGAAGGATTTCCCTTTGAATCTCTCTCCCGGAAGGTATAATCTCTCCTCTAATCCATCCCTACATGCATATAGAATATTTTGAACCCATAGGAATGATCCCCATGATTGTATCTCCATTTGTGTCCATTTCGTGTCCATTTGGAGGTCATAGGAGCGTCCTTTGTGTTGTGGTTGTGTCCATGTGGGAAAACCCCAAATTTGGACACACTATGTGTTGTTGTTATGTATGAATGAATTATTACATGTTTAATCTCATATTTTGTTTTGGAGATGTGTTCTATAGTGTCTCATATATATATATATATTAGTGTAGAGAGTGAGTTCTTGATATATTATGTTATATACTTGTGTTTTCTTTTGTCTCAAACTACCTAAATTCGTCATAATATTATCCACGTTTTTAGTAGCAATAGTAACTTAGAAATGTCATAACTTTTAGCTTAAAACTCCGATTTATCTCCCATTTTTTTAAAAGAACCGTATCGAAGTTAGCGTTCCAAATATATATTTTAATAAGCCAAATACATTCTGAAACTTTCTGTAAAATTATTTGAGTGTCAGCTGTACGAAAGACGAACGCGTTTCGGTGTTTTTGCGATTTCGGGAGCTTCCGGACACGAAAATGCGATCCGTTTAAAGTTTCGGAAAGCTAACACAAAGATCTATAAATACTTTAATCCTAGAATTTAATGAATGCTTAATTTGTACATATTGATTTTAATTAGAAGATTACTATACGATATATGCATTTTGTGTATCCTTGTATGTACAAATGTATGTATGCATGTGTATATATATAATATATATGTGTGTGTTAAGAGAATGTAATATAATATAGAGTATGCATAAATGATATAATGTATGAAAGTATATAATGTATTCAAATATGTATGTATAGGTGCATGATGAATGAATGAATGCAATGCAATGCATGAATGAATGGATGAAATGCAAGCATGTGGGTAATGCAAGGTATTGAAACATGTATGCAAGTATCCATATGTAAGTAAGTAACGTAATCAAGTATGAATGTATGCTATATATGAATGCCAATATAGGAATGTATGATGCCATATTAGCACTTAGCACCATGTTCATATGTTAAAACCCCCTTCTACATATTGACAGTAACCCCAAGCATGAATACACATAAAATCTACTTACTGTTATGAGTAAACCCTCTGATGTATAAATAAACCCTTTTGTTATGATTAACACCCACACACACACATGCTAAACCTATGCTTTACATGTTATTTCTTCTATGTGACACAATGAACCCTTGCTAAATGTTATCCTTCTAACATAATACCCTCACACTTGAACACATTGTACTGCTATGTACACATTGCCATATCCACATTCATGTATCACTCACGCCTTGTCTTTATGTACCTTGCTTGTAATAAAAATATATATGAATATATATGTAATGTGTGTTTGATAACTTGTGTAGCTTTGTGATTTTGTGTGAGGGTTAGTCTAGGCTTGGTTAGGCCTAATGAGACTTGTTAGTCTAGGTTTAGACCTAGTACTGCCTAGTTAACCTAATTTGACTAGTACGGTTGACCAGAGTTGATCAAGAGTTGACTTTGACCTAGAATGACCTAGAATTTGAAATGCATAGTAGTGCTTTATTTTACCATTTTGGACTTGTTGTGACTTGTGCTGTTCTAAATAGGAGCCAACACCTCTCCTCGGACAGTACATTTCTTTTGGACATTCAGATAGCAGGCGAGTACATTCTCTGATCATTTCATATCTTGTTTAGGATTATATTTCCTGCTTTAGATTATCTTAATTGATGCTGACACGTTGGTAACACGGATTAGTACTATATGGATCCCTTCATGAGATGTTATCCTTCTCGGGAGCATCAGATACTTTTGTCCAGTGTGTTTTCACTTATATCACGTATCTTATGCTTCTATTATCATGAATCTTCGGGAATCAGCTAGTGACTCATGTACTCACATGATCACCGAGCATTCACGAATCAATTCATGAATCACCCTATACGGGTTAGTAGTTTAGTCACGAATCTTAACGTAACTTGACTGGATCCTTGTGTATTGATTGGGGTACGGGGGAGTATGAATGGTCATGTGAATAATTATCCAAATAGTATAGTCATGAATCACTCTTAGTGTAGTCATGAATCAGTCCTAAGCCATTCACATGTTCGTCTGTACTCTAAATCACTAGCACTGTCTCTCTTTTATATATCATAGATATTTACTTACTGTCTCTTTCTTACATTATGTTGTTCTTCAGTTTCCTGTATTTTATTCTCTAGCATGATTATATTTCCTTTCCTGTTATGACTTGTTGAGATGTATTGTGCTCGCTCCTGTCCTGACTGGACCTGTTGATAAATTTTACAGATAGCCTGGAGGTTGCCTGCTAGCCTAGAGGAGACACAGTAGAGGTTCTATAGATAGCTAGGGTTTTGCTCATAGTTTATTTTCAGTTGTCTTGAGTTGTATTTATGGATTACTATATTTGAGCTTTAAGATGTATTTTTGGGTTGTGTATCAGACACTTAGACTTCTATCTGCTGTATCCCTTTTGGATTTCATGTTTTATCTATCTTCCATTATTCTCTACCTTAGATATGATTGAGACTGTATCTGCTATGTCACCCCCATTCGGGAGTATAAACTGTCTAGCTTTATAT
Source organism: Iris pallida (assembly GCA_029216955.1). Taxonomy (NCBI): domain Eukaryota; kingdom Viridiplantae; phylum Streptophyta; class Magnoliopsida; order Asparagales; family Iridaceae; genus Iris; species Iris pallida. The sequence goes on along the minus strand of JANAVB010000124.1, from coordinate 1,559 downwards.
TGTTAGATGTTGTGACGTAGGACAGCGTTCTACCGCCGACACTACGGCGTAGGCTGGACGTACCCACTTCTCGTGCCCTTACTCTAGGGTGCGGGTCGTGACAATATCACAGAAGCACACACCTGGAGAGATAATCAGTCCTTAGAGGGACGTAACAAGATACAATATACATGCCAATAAATACTGAATATAAAATATGCAACAAACAAAAGTAAGTGACAAGACAACAATAAGGTACTCTAACCATACTAAAGTGAACATGCAGTTGAGAACAAACCTTTCGTCGTATGAGCCCTGGATGTAAATGGGATCTGGTATAGTCCCCACTTGGGTACCAGTAACCACAGCGCGTGACGTTCAAAAACGACAGTGGCAAACCTCAGAGGCTCAACATACCCGTATTTCCAGGGAGCTTCCGGGTTATAAGGGAAGTACAATCGAAGCCCATACTATAAGAAAATATTCCCCCACCCAATGTACCTATCATGTCGCATCCACGACCATGTACACTATTAACCGTCAAGTCTTCTAATATACAACTATTGACAGTTAGACCTAACGCATGCACACTGGGATCAGCCAACACGCAAGGACCTCTACATGCTACTCATCTCACACATCCTCATGGTACAACTGTGTCAAGGTATATGCAATACACTACAAACGGTAGTCTCTTAACTATAAGTCCATATGCAACCAAAGGATAATACAAAGTACAGCTAATATCACTGAGCAGACAGTAAATCAAGAACTGTAAAAATAGAAATAAATGAACAATGATATATAATAAATACAAACAGAATAAACAGTATAATGGTAAGGTATCTTGCCTGAGGTTTGTGCAAAAGAGAATATCCAGTAGCTCGAAAGACAAATAAACGAAGCAAGAAAAGCCAATCTAGCAGATGACTCCGGATGCTGCAACAAACACGAACGAGTTTGGAATATAAGATATGCCTAGGAAACGCCTATCCAAAAGTTAAATTCTGGAACAGGGGAAAAAGTAATTTTGGGTCAAAACGATGTCCGCCGTTGGACCAACTTTGCACCGAAATGCTGCCAATATCTACGGTCTCAAGTCGTCAACTACATGTCTACGAAATTGTTTTGATGAGTGAACCCAGCGGTATGTCCATTTTGGATTCCGGTGGGCCGTGCACAAAATCGCCTGTTGAGTGGGATTGTGGGCCCACCAAAATAGCGTTCTGATCAACGGTCTCAGAATCGGACCAAATTTGGCTCACAGGACCAGAAAATATTTTGAGTCCAATGGCGCAAGTTTCATCGCGATATGATGAGTGTGCACAAAGTTTGACTTAATTTGCAAAGGGTCGATATGGGGGTATCTCGACGGATACGGACTGATTTCGTCGCGCACCACGACAAACTGAGTTACGTCAGTTCCCACATGTCGGCAACGTCCATACGCGCCTTTCGATGCGTATAGCGCGTGACCATCTCGCCCGTTTGTCGGGGCGCACATCATATCGGACAAAATTCAGAAAAATAATATAAATTAACATAGGTTTTTCCTCAACTTCAACATCAATCTAATTTGC
>JANAVB010000122.1:45000-50421 GCA_029216955.1 Iris pallida | reverse complement strand
GTGAGTGAAGTGAGCTGTGAGTGAGGGAATGTGTGAAGAGGTTTGTGTGCAGGAAATTCCAGAACAGTGAGAGAAGGAGGAAAGTGTGTGTGTGGTGTACCATTGTGTCAACCTTAGGTGTCAATCCAAGTGACAGAAAACTGGGAGTGTGTGAGAGTGAAATGTGGTTGAGAGAGGTGAGGGAAATGTGAGGACAGTGCACAGGAAAAGTGTGAGAGGGAGCCCCAATCAAACACAATATCTCAGATTCTTAAAATAGTCCAATATAATGCCTAGGTGAATACACATTGAAAACCACATAAACCATTCAAAAGGGACCCAAATCAGTTTTAACAGTTATAACTTATTAAGTTCAGTCCCTTCTTTAAAACTCAGATTTTTAATATAAAATTTAGAAAGGAGATAAAGGATATCAATACATCAAACCCCCAATCCATCAATCAGGTTTTGATTATCAAACAAACTCAGATTTTGGGTTCAATATAACAGTGAACTCAGGTTTTCAGTTATATCATAAACAGTCCAACATTCATTTCCTCTTTTCGAGTCCAAAATACCACAACTCAACCCACATCTCGACACACCAGTAGATAACTAATAGGAACATGTCAGTGATTCAAACAAGTAAATAATAGCATTTAATTAATCAAAAAGGGATGCTAAAACTCAGATTTTGAAACTGGAAAGAAAACAGTAAATACCCATTTCAGAAAAATTGGGAAAAAGGAATTTAATCAATAAATTAAACTAAAATACTAAATTAATGGTTGGTAATTCATATACTATGTGTGAAGGTGTCCCTGGAAGTGTCAAGTGTCCACCACGAGGACACAGCCGTGTCCAAATAAATTTACCCAAAACAGTGCACTGAGACACATACACAGACAGGGCGTCGTGCACAGGTGCACGCGTGTCGTGCACTCGACACGACGCGAACTGGGCCACGTGCACGTGTCAGTGGGTGCGCCTAGGGTAGACCTAGGTGTGTGTCAACCTGATTCGTGTCATTGCGTGTCGTGTCCAAAGATACAAGGCCGTATCAGTGGCTAATTTAAACCGTGCGCAGAACAGTGAGAAATCAGTGCACAATGTTTCTCTCCAACACGACCACGAAACCTAGTAAAATTTTGGGGGCTGATGTCAGTGCATGCCCTAGTGTCCCAAAATTTGTGTCAAACCATCCAGTGTCGTGTCCTGTAGGAAGCCCGAACAGCAGGGGAGAACTGTAGCTGCGGCGCGCGCGAGAACGTGGCACGCGTGTCCAAACGACATGACACAAGCACGATTCAAGCTCAGAGCTAAGAAATTGATAAGCGACACAAAAACACATTTTCCTATTCAAAAAGTTTGTAAGATGTAAGATCACCAAATATACAATAGTAAAACATCCCAAACATTACCTATCTAGCTGATCATGAAGCTAGTCGTTACAAAATATGAGGACTAGCAAGAGTTTAGTCATACATGATCAACCCTAGGATCTGTCAATCATGTTACAGCCCGTAGGCAGACAATAATAAGGTATGCAATACGAGCTAACAGGTGCTCGCCGGCTAAACACCTCAAAATGAAATTTTTACAATAGAGTGGGAGAGCAAAAATAAACCCACTCGTTGTCCCGTTTACGCCTGGTGGTCACAATCGGGCTGGAAGGTTGGTAGATCCTCTGAAGCTGCTCCGAAATCTGGCCACACAAAATCAGCTGGGTCAGATCCCAGAAAGAGCAAGTGCCATAAAGGAGGCTTCACTTAAGAACTAAAACCAGCACATTAGAATTAAATATTAAAAGCAGTTACAAAAGAGCTTGGTATAAAGAATAACAACAGTCATAATAGAGTACGAGGGAACCATTCAAGTAGCCGGGTCAAACCCTTAAACCAAACAAGGACCGGGGTTGCAACCCTTCACCTGAATAGAACTCCATCTCCAATTCCTGTTGGTGAGGTAAAATATTACAAGCATGACGTGGGTGCAATAAGACAATAAACGAAGAGAGGACTTAGAACTGCTCCGGGAGCCAGGTTACAACACTTAAACCAAACAAGGACCGGGGTTGTAACCCTTCGCCTGAACAGAACTTAGCCCCTGATCTTTATTGTTAAAAGTGATAATCATGCGATCAAGCTTGCAATAATCGAGCACGAAAACTATACCATACAATCGCTCCGGCCGATCAGTGACTACGACTTTCTACATTAGCTAACTAGGGTTATCACAAGCCTTAGTTACTAGCAATATGCAGTGAGATGTTCCTCCAGCCACAAGCCATGCAGCTAATCCAGGTTATCCAGGCGACTTGGGTTCATTAAGCAGTGCCTCGATCTTTTCTATATATCAGTGAATCTAGACTTGTGCCCTACTCATCGGCAGGCTGCAAGTCCAACAATGGTGGCCGGATAATGGGATCGTCTGTAGCTGGGGAAATCTTTCATGAATACTGAATTATTCTAGTTATTAGCCTTAGCCATTTACAGTAGCTACCCCTGACCGTGGTACTCAGGGATCCGTGTCCTAGACATGATGCAAACATTTTTGGTTCAATTGTACAAACACAATCATCCACGGTGTCCAGGCCATCCAATCTTGTAATGACACTAGCCGTCGCAACAGCCTTCAATATATAATATAATATATATATTATATAATATTATATATATATATATATATATATAAAGAACCCCTCTTTTTATTAATCAAGGCTCAAAATGCTGAAGCCTGACACGTATACAAGGCAAAAGCCGACAAAGTATACCACCAAACGAAAAAATAGGGGGGAGAGGGAAGAGCGATCGCAGCCGCCAAAACTACGAGGGTTGCGTATGCCAAAATGCCGTAGAGCTATGGGAGCAAAGTGAACTCCTTTTGCGGCATTGCCGATGAATCTCCCGGATTAGCTGATCGGCAGAGAATTGGTGTTCCTCGTATCTCGCTTTGTTGCGATTTTTCCAAATTGCCCAGGTGGCGGCCGCTGCAACGATCTGGTGGCCGTGAGACGCAGCTCCCCAGTGGTCCAGAAGATCGATAAAGTGCCCATCTCCTGGGTTGGCTTTGTAGATGCGATTTAGGGTGCTCCAAATTTTGTCAAGGAGGTTTCCGTCCCGGAAGATGTGGTCATAGTTCCGTCTATATATATATATATATATATATATATATATTATATATATATATTATATATATATATTATATATATATATCATGTCATGTCCACTGTCAGAAGTGCGCCACGTCGGGCCACTATCACGTCATGTCAAAAGTGCACCACAACGGGTCACCATCGTGTCAGGAAACAATTAATTTGGCACAAGCACACATTTAGTAATTAAATTAGAAAGGGAGAGGGCTGTGGAGGACTCATGCGGCTCGAGAAAATTTTCATGCGGCCAACAGTCACTTGGCCATATGCAGCTGAGCAAAATATATAAGCATGCAATATAATGCATTAAATATACATGTGGCTACTGCTAAATATATAAGGATCAACACCTTTGGTACCTCAGTAATATTTTTCCTCAGATAATGCTCCCGCAAAGTGTGTTTATAAGTCCTAAACTTTTGCGACCATGAAGGCTCAAGCAACGGACGAGCCACTTCTGGTGTAACATCAAGCTCATAATCACCCTAATAAAGAAATATTAATCACAATATTAAACGTAACCAATTTAGCAAATTAATATAATTTTATCATTCTAGAGATATCATATTTACTTAATATAATCTAATTTTGTAATGTTGTTTGTACATAGATCTGGGCATATGAGCATTTTGCGATCGGTAGATCGGTGACTTGCATTAGCCGAAAATTAGGTGTCTTTCCAGTAGGTAGACGCTGGACGACTGATGTGGTGGACCAGACACATGTGGACATTCCGTTGTTTCGATCTATCGAACCGAATTTGCTCTCTAACACATGACGAGGTAAGAATAATTTTATATGCGTTTATTTTTGCTTATGTATTGACTTAACAATATCTTATGTAGGTTACGTGGTGTATATTATACGTCCCAGTGCTCCTAATATTCAAAGGATGTCATATTCTAATAGTCATTTTAATTTGGTCATCTTATATGATTATCGGACCATGTACCACCTGCTGATCGTGTTCATCGCCAGTTTGGTCTCGTTCAAATTATTCCTGATGCGCTTCCCAATATAAAGCCAGAACAAAAGTGGACGGCTTTCTAGAATTCAACGTTATCTCATGAATGGAATACGAGATCCGATCAATATAATATATTGAACATGTCAGCTTGGTGTTTGATTGATAATTTGCTTGGTGTTTGATTGATGATTTGCTAAGGACATGCTTTGCTTTGGTTTATCATGCAAACTCTTTCATATAGTTCAATATAATTTATTTAGAATTTTTATATAAATTATCCATTTCAACAAGTCAATCCAACCACCAATTTAAACGACGTTAAAACATTTAAATATTGTTGATGATCAAAAGAGAGAGATCATATCTCATTTTCCTTCTTGTCATCATCATCATCATTATCATCATCATCATCATCATCATTTTTGTTGCAGGCTTCAACAAAACTTGAGGACGTCGAGGCCTCCGCGACCACTTCCAGCTACTCCATCGGGTTACTCTTCTTCTCCTTGTCCACTATAGGCTCCTAACATGCATAAAAGGAAAAGTAGAATAAACTAACCATTTCAAAAAGTCAATCCAACAACTAATTGATCGATATTAAGATGTTAAAGAATAAAAAGAGCAATAGATATATCACAGCGGCATACCTTTCCTTGTCGACCACCACCGGAGTTGTGTTCTGTTCCTTGGTCTGCGGCACTGGTACTTCCATGATCTTGTGCCGTTGCATGTGCCTCTCTCTCCGATCTATCCAATTGGGCATTTGGCACATACTGGCTTGCACCAGTCCCGGCCAATGGTGGCTGATCATCGTCGACGACACCTACAGTTGGTGCCGTCTTCTTGTAACAAAGTCATATGCACCAGTAAGATAGAAGATTAGGTTTTCAGCAAGCAATGGATTCAAGAAACAAAACATATTCGTGCTGGTATACAGTTGATTATGAAGAAACAATAGGGGGACACGACACCGACACACCCATACATACCTCTTCATCTGTCGTGAGGCTACCCCTCCTTCCACCCCTGACTGATGCGCCTCTCCACCACGTATGTGCGTAGCAAAATAACCATCGAATGAGGGGCCATAAATCCACCAAGAACGGAACAACCATCAGGAACACCCCGGCAGGAAAAAGTAGTGCTAGATAAGGATCTAGGCGTGCGACATCACCCGACTCTACTAACAAAAGTTCCAACAAAATGGATAAGGCCAGAAGTACAGGATGATTTATAGCATGAGCTGGCGACCTCTCTCGTCTTGGTGCCATAACTTGGGAGGGTCAAGAAGAAGAAGATATTATTGTATTTTCTTCCTTAT
>JANAVB010000122.1:0-42500 GCA_029216955.1 Iris pallida | reverse complement strand
GTGGTGTTGATCTTGTGTTTCGTGATTCTTGATGTGTGCAGTTTTGCATTTCTTGCTCTGTTTATTTGGTTATTTCTGTATGTAGATGATTAAAGGAGGGGAGAAGAAGAAGAAGAGGACAGAGGAAATTCCTCACCAAATGGAAGCTCACCAGCTTGCTGAAGACGTGATATTACATGATGTACTGTCTAGGCTTCCTGGGACAGTTATACAGGGTTTTCGATTGGTCTCCAAGAGGTGGTCAAATGATCTGAGCAAGAAGGGTCTGAACAAAAATTCTAACTTTGTAAAGAGACAACTGGATTTTGTCAATCGCACAAAATCCAGCTTTCTCTTCTGCAGCTTTGCTTTTGGCCTAGTGGTTACACAGCTAGATTTACTGGAATAGACGTATCTTTAGCAGAAAATATGCTTAGCTATTCGCTTCACGAAAATAATGTCATGAGTTTGAGTTTGGTTGAATGCAAGAATATGAGAATACTAGGTTCTTGCGACGGACTAGTGCTGCTGAAAAAGAATCTTCTTTCTAGTAAGAATTGCGTCGCAAACCCTAGTATAAGAGAGATTATATCTCTTCCTGAGATATGTGGCAACAGTCTCCTAAGAGATACTGTCGCAGACTTCGGGTACGACCCTGTTTCTATGAAGTACAAAGCTGTTGTCTTTTGCTGTTAGGATCTACCAATATCATGTCAAATCCTCACACTGGGTTCCACCTGTTGGAGGGAGCTTAAGTCACCTATCCTAGCTAGGGTCACAAGACTCAAAAATCCTGCTGTTACTACAGAAGGTTTCTTACACTTTGGTGCACACAAGACGCTCCGTGGAGGGTACAGTTAGATCAAGTCGTATCTATCGACATGTCTAGTGAGTCGCTTTCATCGGAACATCTTCACTTTAAAGCGTCTTCACAAATTTAAGGAAAAGGTTGAGGCCACGGACCCCACCAGCAGCTCTTTTCAAATTTTTTACTCTGGAGTACTGTTCTGGGAAAGAAGTTATAGAAAATTATGAACAGCTGCAACTGAAGGTTGATAGTGATACTTTTGAGGCTGTCGGTAGTTTACAGGACGGAGAAGTGATCATTTTTATTTTTTATTTTTTATTTTTATTTTTATTTTTTTCCTATTTTCTATTTCGTATTTCTTATTTCTTATTTCTTATTTCTTTTATTTCATATTATTTTATTATTTTATTATTTTATTATTTTATTATTTTATTATTTTATTATTTTTTATTTTTTATTTTTTATTTTTTATTTATCTTGCACCGGAATCTTGGTTAAAATTCTTCTGTGTCCTATGTTTTTGCCTATCCCATCATTCTTAGAATCTACACTAAAATCAGAACTTTGCATAGTTCATTAGTGTATGCAATAATATACTAGTTAAACATAGCTAAACTATTAGTCTTTGGAACCTTCGATAGCTTATGCATCATTTAGGGCATTTCTAGTTGGTCACATTATATTAGTAATTTGGATAATACATGAATTATGGTACTAAACTGGAGAATGTTATCAATAGTGAATTTAAATGTTTGTGCATGAAATGTGCTGTCAGGAGCAACATTACTAGAAGGTGTGGTTCACCATAGGGGTGTACTTGAGAAGTGGTTTGGAATAGAATATTGGAGGAATGAAGACGTGTACTGCTCTTTCTTACTTCTGTCTCCTATTTTCACCATCGATCTATTTGAAGCGTGTTGGTAAGATTTTACTTCTTGAGTGTTAGATTGTTGTCAACTTCTTTTAACTACCCTAAAGTGTGGAGGGAAAAGCACTTATTATTTCTATAAATTTGTAATATATACTACTAGTCTGCTCTATTACCGGAGGTTCACCATTAGTTTGCATTCCAACTTGGCATAAATTTTAATTTATACATCTTTTAAATGCATGCTCTATTGGTGTCTCAATTTTTAGATTCATTGAAATCCCAGCTTTGTCGGTAACCTTGGCGGTGGTCTTCGTTGTCATCACAGCTGGAATTGCCAGAGTTAAAGTTATAAATGGCAGCATTAGCAGGACTCGGCTTTACCTCATATTGTTGACCAGAAGTCCTTCTGGAAGTTATTTACAACAGTTCCCATATTGGTTACTGTCTATATGTGCCACTGCAGCGGTAAATCTGAGCACAATCATAGTTACCACATATTATTAAAGTTTCAGAATATGACATTCTTTTCTTGAATAATTCACTCAAGTTGACTTGTTTTAACAAATTATAACTTATGTGGCATTATTACTCATGATATATTATCAAAATTTGACAAATATAAGGTGTTTGATTATAATGCACATGAATTGTATCACTACAAAATGATATTATCTGCTTTGGAGTTGCTATTGTTTATCAATGTTTTTCGAGACATGTTTCTGTCATTAACTTTTCATGTCTATTCACTGTTGCACATGTGATTAGTTTTTGTAAACTTGTTATGTGATTTAGCTAATCTCCTTAATCCATCCTTTATCTCAAAAACAATTGGTAAGCTTGTTGAATAAGATATGAGGGTCTCAAGTTTAGAAGTCTTGTGTGTGACTATAGGACCAGGTCTAGAAAAGGATCTTTCCAAAAAGAATACAAATCACCAAGGAAAAGGGATATAAAAGAGGTATATGGTTTACATTTTGTCCTTTTTCCCCTTTTGGATAACTTACAACCAGTAAGCATGGACATACTAAAAGTGGTGTTAGCTAGGGAGCACAAAATATATTCATGAATTTCACATCCCATAACTAAAATACTGGAGAGCAGGGTCGGACGTAGGCCAGCTACGCCATACGCAGTACTTCAGTTTTTTTTATAGCGGTCACAACTGTCTAGAGACAAGTGGGAGACCAATCTATGAAGCCACTGACATCATTCTAGGGTCTGACAAATTCTATATCTAAATCCATACAAGCAATAAAAAATAAGAGTAATCACAAATGAAAAATCATAAAGCATCCCAAACACCAAGATGTACATTATCAGGACGCTAGTGTAAAGAAATATAATACTAACATCTTACCCAATGTTAAAATGTTAGAAGTTTATTGTACCATGTCGATTCATAAAATGAAGAACAAAACTAAATGCGGAAGAGTACCTGAATCCATTGTCTTTGCTTGACGGATCTTGAAGCAGACGTCTCTTTATGGGGTTTGATCTTCCAACTTGCTACGACCCTTAATGACAAAGAGAACCCGAATCCTTTGTCCCTTTCTTTCTGTTGATGGGGATGCAGAAGAGAAAAAAGAAAACCTCTCTTTTGGTGGCCGTATAAGTTGGGGACCATAACCCTAATGAATACATATATTTATATGTTTTGATATTTCTAATTTGGCCCCTCATCAAATTAGATTTATCTCCGGTATCTACACATTAATTCCATGACAATTATATTCTTAAGCCAATTTTTCAAATAGACCACTTTAATTTGGCTTAATTATTTAGATAGACCAACACAATTAATTTACATGTGTGGCCCATATTATTGAATAATTCCAACAATCTCCCACTGGGCCACATATGTAACATTATAACTGTGTTAACCTTAGTGAGCTCATAAATTGCTATCTTAATCCTTAGGGTATATCCGGACAATCTTGTCCATTAACCATATCAACATAGGATCAAAGCGGCATTCGTCACATATAGCGTAACTAAACCATCAATGGTCACATATACCAATATAGCTAAATGATATAGATCAATCATGGATGTGTAGCATGGAAATTACACGCAATATAAACAATACACGTCTATTTTCAACTGGTCATTCTTAACTTTAGTGAGATCAAATACTTTAACATAATAAAAACAGAATGAATTAAATTTTCCATATATCTGACCAGATAAATATCCAAAAACTTTAATACATAAATGTGTCCAAAACCAAATAGCACCCAAATAGATAAAATACAAACTTCTACTGTATTGCAATATTCTTAATTAAGATAACACCCATATGAGCAATATGCACATGAAAGACCCTGGGTGATAATGCTTTTGTGAGCAGATTCTCTAACATGGAGTTTGTCCTAATGTGCTATATAGACACTTTTTCCATTCTGAATTCTTTTCTTCACAACTAGAAATTTTATGTCAACATCCTTTGACTTATACAAGTTCTTGTTGTTATTAGAATACAGTATTGCTGATTTATTCTCACACCATAATTTTATGTGGTCTTTCAACACCGTACTGTAGCGCAGCCTTGTGACAAAATTTTGCAACCATATTCTCTGAATAGATGCTCCACAGCATGTTATAAACCTTGCTGCCATGGTGGAAGAAATTATGAGTGCATGTTTGACACTCATACAAAATATATCTCCATTAGTCAGCATAACCTGATGTGGATCTCCTGTTGTGTTGGCATCCAACAAAATCGAAGTCGGAATACCTTATGATCTCCAGAATTATCTGATCTCCTACAAAGAGCATATATAATTTCTTATTCTCTATTAATTACTTAAGTAGTTTGGCTGCTACCCAATGATCCATCCATATTTGCTTAAATATCTGTCTAACATCCTAATATGTACGCAATATCCTAACGCGTACATACTTGAGCATACATTAGACTCCCTACAACTGATCATGAAGGAAAAATCTATTGTATTTTCTTAATTTTAAGGCTAACCTTAGGGCACTTGATTGAGACCGAATTTGTCTCCTTTAACGAGAGGTGTCACCGGGTTTGTATTGAATACTTTAATCAATATACAAAACCAAAAAATAATTCCTACTCCCACTGAACTTGTGATACACACAATCTTCAATAGTGTTCATCTCAAAACCAAACGAGATAATCACTTGAAGTACCTTTGACGAGAAGCTTGCTTGAGTTCATAAATAGATTTTGTCAATTTGCAAACCATATTCTTTGGGTCTTTCGACACAAAGTTTTCTGGTTGTACTTTTTAAACTGTTTCATCAATGTTACCATTGAGAAATGTCGTTTTGACATCCATTTAATGTAATTCAAGATCAAAATATGCAACATGTGCTATGATTATTTTAAAGGAGTTTTTCAAAGATACTGAAGAAAAAAAACTCTTTAAAATCAATCCCAAAATTTTGAGTTAAGTCACTAGCTACAAGACGTACTTTATACCACTCCACATGACCCTTTGAATCCTTCTTGGTTCTAAATGTCCATTTGCAACCAATGGACTTCATACCTTTTGGTAATGGGACAAGTTTTTAAACTTTATTGTCTTGCATGGACTTATACTCCTTATTTATTGTATCAATCCACTTTGAGAACTGGAACTTTCTATGGACTGACGAAGTTGATTAGATCATCTTCCAGTATCCATAGTCTTCCTCACGTTCCTAGAGAAATATGACAAATATTATCCAAAATTATATTTCTCCTTTCTCTGGTGGACCATCTTAATATTACCGGTTCTTGAGGTTGTTGAATTTGTTCCTTAGGAATAATTACCTTATCTTAAATGGGGTGCCGCTACATTGTCGTTGTTAAGGTATCTCAACAACGACTTATAAGGTAATTCGATATTATCTTATTGAGGCTCCGAATTCACTTCTTGATCATGACAGGTATAGAATCCTGCACATTGTCAAAAGTGATAGTAGGGATTGTAAAACCCCTAAATTTCTACTATTTTTTTAAAATAAATTTGGTACTGATTTAATATTTTGTATTGTACGTCGCGTAGTCGTATTGTACGTCGTGCACGAAATTTTATTTTTTCGTAATTGCTCGACGAGTGTAATATGTGCGAGCGTACATATTTTTGGAAAAATATTTTTCTATTTTTATAGTTTCCAAATAATATATAGTAATTATTTTTATTTACTTAAGATTGTGAAAGGCGTCGCATCGAGATTTCAAAAATATTATTTAATTTTATCATTATAAAAAGGCGTAAAATATAATTTATGTATAAATTAATTTTTGAAATTATTATCTTAAAATTATTTAAAAGGTATTTTTGAAGTAGTTCCTATTGATATTTAAATTGATTTTCAAAATTTATTAATATTAATATTTCATTATTCAAAAGATATTTAAAAATATTTATTATTTATTATTTTCGAAATTATTATTATTAGTATTTTTGGAAAATATAATTTGAAATTATTGTGGCAATTTAAATCTTGTATTAGATTTTATGGATTGATTTTAAATAGTTTAAAATTAAGGATAGAATTTATATTTAATTTGAGTTTGATTATCTAGAATTAAATTAATTTAGATTTAGATTTGAATTTATTAAATTGATTTAAATTAGTGGATTGAATTATCTAATTGGGTTTAAACTATTCTAATCCTATCCAACTGGGAATTCCCACATCCTATAAATAGGCAAGTACTCCTCCACAAATTTCACACATCCACAAATTTTTCCACAAATCTACGTGCATCGTGTTTGTGTCCATCCAAATTCTTACTCCATATTTTACATATCCAAGTTCATCTTTCTTGCGTCGGACACACCCCCGACACATCACAAACCCAAGATCCCAGCGGTCAACTAATCCCACTGCTACCATCACGCCTCCTCTCTCGACCGTTCACCACCAGCCCATAACCTCCATTACTGTCATCACCACCCCGCCATCTTCCCTAGATCACCACCCCGACGACTTCCCGACCGCCACCGTACGCACCCACCCCCATCAGCATCTCGACCACCATTTTTGGCCACTCTCTCGGCCAACCCCAACAGACCTCAGCCGATGCCATATCCGACCACCAGATCCCGGACTCTAGGTATCACCACCGCCACAGTTATCATCACCTTCACCACCGCCGCGACAATACCAGGCCAGCACTGCCGCAGCCATAGACAACCACCATGTATTTCCGGGCCACCACAAACCGCGGAACCGGCCAGAACCCAGCACCACCACCACCTCCAAATTTTGGCCAACCCACCGACAGCCCAATCCCAGCCATCATCCCCACTCCCCGACCAACCAAATCACCTCCGGCCACCTTGGCCGAGCGCCACTACCGCCACCCTAAAACCCCCAAAAACCAGGAAGAAAAACCCAATAAAATCACACCACCGTGTGCACCGCCACCATCACCACACAGGAACAAGAATTAGAAAACCCAAACCTATGCCGCGTCCCTGACGCGAGCTCGACGTCGCTAACCGTCGATATCCCTGAGCACCACCCGCGTCCGCGCGAACGGACCCCACTCCTGATCCCCCGCCATCGACTCCTCAGCCACCTCTGTCACGCCCCAAAACCAAAATACTGGAGATCGGGGGCGAGACAAAGCCAGCTACGTATATCAGAGTACGCCAGTACCCCGAGATACGGTCAAAGCTGTCTAGAAGACAAGTGGGTGGACTCTAGCATGCCACTGACGACTCCTAAGGTCGAACAAATCCTATCTCAATCCAATCAACATAAGAAGCAATAAAGAGTAAATCATATATGAGATGGGTAAGGCGTCCCAAACACAAGTACATACATAATCATGAGAGCTGACATAATAAAAGATATATCAACTGACTATACAAAAGGTACGTAAATGTACAACTAGCAGCTGTCCAGAATATACATCAACGCCGTACTAAGACGGAGGGAACAAAACCCAGAAATAAGGACTAACATATGTCCTTGGCTAATACACCACAAAATGAAAGTACAAGATAAAGTGGGAAATAAGGTAACCCACTCGCTATCCATATCGGTCCTCTGAGTACGAACCATCCGGAGGAGAAGACGGTAGATCCTCATGATCAACTATGGAACCTGGCCATACAAAACCAGTGGGGTCAGACCCCAAATAGCAAGTACCACAAGGAAGGCTCGAGGTGAACGACAAAAACCCACAAACAAACAACAACATATAGCAAATGTAAATAAATATGGGTCGAGACTAGTGCGGTACCAATGCACGTATCTCGAGAATATAAATAACTGAATGGAAATACTGAACCATATAGTAATAGAGAACAATAAGCCAATGAGCAACAAGGGACTTAGGAACTACTCGAAGTCGGAGCCACAACCCTTAAACCAAATAAGGACCGGGGTTGCAGATATTTTCCCGAGCAGAACTTAGTCTCTGGCCACTCAACGACATAAGAGCATATAAAGTAACAACAATCAAAAGTGCACGGCCAATCATTGCCTACGACTTTCTATCATTAACTAGCTAGGGTTATCACAATCCTAATTACTAATATGCAAGTTGAGGATTTTCGCAACTACCTGACTGCAGATACCCGGATGTCCAGGGGTACGAGTAGTACATCTATTGTCCAACAAGACTGCTGGCAGATGAAACGTGTCTAGACATGTAACATGAACAACCATATCATAAACTTGTAAAAGAAAACATATAACTGACTGTGCCGCAACCCGGCACGACATGTGACTCGATCGTATATCAATACACGCAAACTTGGTAGGTCATGGAGCCCTTGCCTAGCAGGGTTGAGCCATGCCTCATGGGGCCCTTGGAGCTCGGGGTTGGTAGTGCGAATTTCCTCCTACAATTATCTACTTGAATTTACTAGTCATTTACCTTATCATATTCATGTCAAATTCTCAAGTCGTGGACACTCAAGAATTTCCTAAGATGACGTGTGCTATGTACGAGTAAATCGTAAGTTATCACTTACGAACATTCCCGTACTAACATCACGTGATACACGGAATAATACTCACACTCGATTGTCTAGTGCCAAGATGCAATAGATTAAACATTCAACAAGCTATATCCACGATGTCAAGAAAGAACATGTACTCATATATCGGGTCTAGAAATCAATAAGAAAATCAAGTCATGAGTGCGCTACTACGAGCCACTGAATCGAGCTAAGCATATAAGAAAATCAAGTCATGAGTGCGCTACTACGAGCCACTGAATCGAGCTAGGCATATACAGTAATCTGGAGTGCACCATGACAGGCCACTATCTATAATCTGGACATAGAACAATACGTGAACATAAGCATGTACCATATATATAGAGTGTACAATCATTCTTTAACTATCCAAGGTCATCTAATCATGTTAAGAGTCCATTACAATCGAGAAAATATCAAAAACGGACGAAAACGGACAAAAACGGACAAAAACAGCCTAAAACAGCATAAAACGGCATACCGACGGTATACTACGGCATACCGGCGGTATACCGGGCTAAAGACAGAAGGTTTTTGGTACAAAAACTGGCATACCGGCGGTATACTGCGGTATACCGGCGGTATACCGTTTTTCCAAACAGCAACAAAATCCAGATTTTCGCTAAAACTTGTTTCGGCCATAAAAACTTCATTTTAAATCGAAATTCGGACTTTCAAAAGTCAAAATTGAATAGAATTGAATTTCCTACAACATAGAAGTATTAGTTTTCACAAATTAAAACATTTGATAGATCAAAACCTCAAAATACTTAAAAATCATATCTAGAAACTCAGATCTATGCCATATTATCGATCAAAACCAAAAGTGCTATACATTAAACTTGTTAACAATTTAGAGAAGCATATTATAGAACAATAAAACTTTAATTTCTATGGAAAACAAAATATAGCATGGTCATGTCACTTTTGAGCAAGATGTACTTGCCTAGGTTTTAGCAACCGAGCCTAATCTTCTACTCCACCACCAAGAGGGGTTCCAAAACCACACTTTAGGCCTCAAGGCCAAGCCTTCCTAAGCTTGAGGAAGAAGGAAGAGGAAATGGAGAAAGAAAAGAAAAGAGAGGAGAGAGAAACTCATAGGATATATATAGAGAGGGTGAATTAATCGTGACCGTTGGATCGTGATCCATGTCACATTCTAGGTCAATCCTAGCCATTGAAAGAAAACCAATTGTCCATTGGATAAAAGAATGCATCTACACTATTCACGAAAATATCTAAACACTATTCATGAAAATATCGGAAACACTATTCACAAAATATCTGAAATCAAAAATATCTAAAATGTGAAAAATCTATCCGAGCGGCATGCCGTCGGTATACTCCGGTACACCATCGGTATACCGGCCAAGAAGAAAATCTATAATTTGGGAAAATTTTAAAGCATTTCGAAAATCGAGAAAATACGAAATACAATACAAAATACGTATCCGTATATAAATACCGATACTGTGAGACGAGTCTCACAACCTCCTCACGATCAGCCGCCGTCAACGGCGCAAGCCCACCCTCGTATGTACAGGAGTCCCCGACCAGATCCTCCGGGCCTACTGCGGTCGACACCCGGATTGAAGCCGCTCTTTTCCCCTCCGCCTCGCCATGCCTCTCCACGAACCTGGCCGCCGCACGGCGTCGCCCGCCCGCCTCCGCGAGCGCATCCTCCGTCGTGCCCTAGGTCCGACCACCACGCCCCCTTCTTCCCTTCCCCTCCGCTCCTCCGCAAGGCCGCCGCCGCGCCAGCGCCGAGCGTGCGCCGCTGTCGGAAACCCTCCACCGGCCGACAAACCCTCTTTCCCGATCTCCCGCTCGGCCGCTCCTCTCCTCCCTTTCCTTATTATTTTTTTCTTTTCTCAGTCTCTCTCCTTTTTAAGATCAGTGCTTTGTTTTATTGTTTTGTTTAATCAATTGTTTTTAATATTATTTTGTTTTATTATTATATTATTTTTATCATTATCATTATAATTATAATTTTTATTATTATCAATATTATTATTATTATCATCATTATCATTATCATTATTATTATTATTATTATTATTATTATTATTATTATTATTATTGTTATTTTTATAATGTGATTCTTATTACTTTATTGTTGTTTTTTTTGAAAACTAGTTAAATATATATATTTCACATAGTGTATAATAATAATGATGATTATTATCATTTTTGTGATATGATTATGAGTAATTTGGTCTTAATATTATTAGTGTGATTGTTAACACTATTATTATTTTTGAAGAGTCATATATATAATATAATATAGTTTTAAAATATTATTTAATATTTCTTGATAGTCAATAAAAGTATAGCTTTATTTTTACAGAATATGGGTCTTAGCCTTAACTAATTTTTATTTTGTTTCCTTATAATATTTTTTATTTATAGGGATATAGGTTGCAAACTAAAATACTACTTTGACAAAACTTAGAGTTCGTCCTAAAATGACTTTCGATTTTTTTTGTATTTGTTTGAGAGCATATTTTGGCTAATAATTTTTATTTCAAATATTTTCTAAAATTATATATAATATTTGACTCCCTTCGATTTTCTCCATCTCGTGATTTAGCCCATTATTCATATTCCATGCCAATACCATACCTTTCCCTTATCGACCCTAGCTAACTTGACCGTCCTGGACCCGATGGAACTGTCCGTGCCACCATCAGAGGTCACCTTGCATAGTTGTTGCATCGAAGTTGCAGTTCGTGCCACCGTGATTATCGTAGGACACCAGTCGTTCTACCAGGCAAGACACCTTGCATTTACTGTTTAATTTCTTGCTCAATATCATGCATGTTTTATTTCTTATAAGTTGTTCTTTCAAAAACCATATGTAGTTGCAAATTATTATACTTTAGTTTTATTTATACATTTGGCCTAGAGTTAAGGGACTACCTTTGTTTGTGCTGCATTTATTGGCCCTGACACTTGTGTATCACGAGTCACGAGTCTCATATAGATCTCAGGCGTACGTATTGACTGGCCATCGGTGCGCACATGCCGTGCGATAGACAATAACTGCTAAATAGTTATGGTTGTCTAGAAGACTTAGCAGTTATTAGGAATGTCGTGATATGGATACAGCACGTGTAGTGCATGGGATAGGGGAAGACAGTTATTAGGCGCAGGGGCTTTCACACATTTACTTTTCTCTAGCTGCCATTTGTGACTCAGCCGAGAGCTAGTGCGTCGTGCACTTATTTATTTTTCTCTAGATGCCACTAATGCCTCGGTTGAAACACAAATGTGCCGTGCATTTACTTTCCTCTAGCTGCCGTTAGTGACTTACCCAAGAGCTAGTGGCCGTGCATTTATTTTCCTCTAGATGCCCCTTAGCTCTCCCTCGAGTGCTAATGGGCTGTGTATTTACTTTTCTCTAGATGCCACTAGTGCCTTGGTTGAAACGCTAACGCGCCGTGTTTCTAGTCCCGGGAGCCCTTGTGTGGAACGTTGTCTTCAAAATGCATTTTCACATAGAATGGTTAAGGACCTTTATTTGTGTAGTCACATATACTTTTCTGTTGAGTTTTATTTATTCAGTTATTGGCATGATATTATGTGTCTTGTTACGTCCCTCTGAGGATCTGGTTATCTCGCCAGGTGTGTGCTCTTGTGTTTCGCAGGTGTTCTAGCTCTAGCTGTGATCGACTCCATTTCTTCGAGGATGATTGCAATTGGATCGTCTTCGCTTCGCTCGCCAAACTTATTTTATTTTCCATGTATTTCGTCCCGTGCTTGTTGGTAGTGGATTTGTCTTCGCCCAACATATTGTACCAATACATTTCCATAGATGATTATATGAATTCTTTATTTTCCTTTATTTTGTGGATGAGATTAGTCGTTATGGTTTCTACTGCATATTACAGCTTATGTATGCATACGAGGTTTCCATATATTGGAGTATACTTCGTATGTATACAGCTGGCATGTCTACGTTCCTAGTCCTACGTATTTTGGGACTGGGGTGTTACAGGAATCGTAATTGATTATTTCTCAAAGACAATAATCCTGACTTTATTTCTTCCCCAAACTCAACATCGTCAATGCTTCTATCTGATGATTAGAGATCAAAACATATTATGATCCTACATCAAAAAAAAAACTTTAGCAAATAGCAAGCATATTGATACGGAATCAAGATTGATACAAAAAGGTTGTAGCAAATAGCAAGCAAACATCCATCCTCACACTAAACCTTGCTGTACTTGGGGAACGATCCAATAAGCATCTCCACTAGGACCACGCAGAGAGATCTATACTTAGTAAGTATAAGACATGGAACATATGCTTCCTATTATGTAAAATGATCATACATATTAATAATCATAGTAGGTTCCTCTCACCGGATATGGATGGAAAGGCCCTAATTAAAATTGTTAATAGTTGGTTCGATTTGGTTCAGTTTTAAACGATTCTTGGAAAGACCAAACCGTAGTCGAACCAAATCGATCGCTTATTTAGAAACTCCAGCCGGACCAAGCCGATCGGACTATCGGTTCGGTAAAAAATCGATCAGTTCGGTTTTGTCCGATTCGATTTGGTTGATTTGTTCCAAATGTGCGCACCCCTAATAGTACATACAGAATGAAAAAATGTACATGTACGCATGGGCGGAGGGAGAAGGAGGCCAGCGGGGTCATGTGACCCCGCTGAAAAAAAATTGAGAATTTTTTTTTATGTTAGCAGTCAGCTCAGTTGAAGGGTGTGTGGACCAGCAGTTTGAGCCAAAAAACAAAGGCATAGAAGCAAGCAGCAGCGGGTATGGCCCTGTGGGCCACGTGTGCTCATGTGAGCCAAAAACAAAGGCATAGAAGCAGCAGCTTCTTAGTTCTTTATCCCTCTCCATTCTATTTCTCTCAGGTGCGAGCGGCGCTGTCCCAAAAAAAAATTCAACAACCGGTCTCCCGCTCCCGCAGCTTCTTTGTCCCTTCTCCTCTCTCTTCCGTGGTGGCTCATCCAGCTCTATCGGTGGCTCCCTTCCTCTTAATTTCAGGTAATATATTTAATTAGTTTATGCCCTAATTTTTTAAAATATTTTTTAATTGATTTATATCCTAAATTAGATGTTTCTTATTTGATTCATGTCATAAATTAGATGGTTCCTAATTCATTCATGTCCTAAATTAGATGGCTCAACTGATTCATGCCCTAACTGATTTTGCCCAAAACTTTATTTTCTCTTACATGGAATAAAATTGATTCATTATTCATGCCTCATTGATTTTGTTCTATTTGTTTAAATTTATTGAGTCTATTTTACTATATTTAAACAGAATGGAAAAGTATCTTCTAAAAAGATCGAGAGCTCAAGAAGGTTCTTCTTTTGATCCCAATGTTCAATATATTAAGAATTCAAGGTCTAATGTTGTGCAACCTCAAGTACAACAAGTTCAAACACAAGGCCCCACAGTTAATTTAGATGAGCTTCCATCGGATCCTGCATTTCGAAAAAATATTTATGAGTATCGTGATCCTAAAGTGATAGAGATTGTTCGCCGAGCATACCTTCAGAAGGGACCATGTCAACCTAAAAATCATGAATTTCCTCATAGAACATTTTCTGGTACTAAAAGGAGATTCAATCCTCTATGGTTTACTGAATTTAAAAGGTGGTTGGAGTACAGTATAGAAAAGGATGCTGCATTTTGTTTATGTTGTTATTTGTTTAAACCGATGCAAGGAGCCCAGGCAAGTGGTGATTCGTTTGTTGGCAAGGGGTTTACAAATTGGAAAAAAAAAAAGGTTGAAGGAGCATGTTGGAGGTCATTTGAGTACTCACAACAAATGTGTGAAAGCTTGTGATGATTTAATGAACCAAAAGCAGCACATAGAAGTGTGTTTGTCCAATCAATCAGATCAAGCCAAAATGGATTATCGTACCCGTTTGACTGCAACTTTTGATTGCCTTAAATATCTTTTACGCCAAGGATTGGCTTTCCGCGGACATGATGAAACTGAAAGATCTTCAAATCGGGGCAACTTTCTTGAACTTTTTCACTTTCTTGCAGAACACAATGACAATGTCGACCGAGTTGTCTTTGAAAATGCTTCCGACAACCATAGAATGAGTTCTCCTGAAATTCAAAAAGAAATTATCAATGCGGCTTCATTTATGACCACGAAGGCTATTCTCCAAGAGATTGGAGATGATTTTTTTTCTCAATTTTAGTTGATGAATCACGGGATATCTCAGTCAAAGAACAAATGGCGGTGGCTTTACGTTATGTGGACAGACATGGTTGTGTGGTTGAACGCTTTATTGGCATTGTACATGTTAGGGAGACTTCCGCATTGACACTAAAGACAACCATTGATTCCTTTTTTTCCAAGCATGGCTTGAGTATAGCAAGTCTACGAGGACAAGGCTATGATGGTGCTAGCAATATGCGTGGGGAGTTCAATGGTCTCAAAAGCTTGATTTTGAAGGAGAACAATTCTGCTTTCTATATCCATTGCTTTGCTCATCAACTGCAATTGACACTTATAGCTGTTTCAAAAAAACATAAGAGAATTGCCTCATTCTTTAATTAAGTTGCAATTTTGTCAAATATTGTTGGGGCCTCGTGCAAACGTCGAGATATTCTTCGGGAGAAACAGTTTGAAAATATTATTGAAGAAATTTATAGTGGTGAAAGAGAGACGGGGAGAGGTTTGAATCAAGAATCAACATTAAAACGGGCCGGTGACACACGTTGGGGTTCACACTATGGTACAATTTTGAGTTTGGTTGACTTGTTTTCCTCGGTTATAGACGTGCTTGAGGTTATTGAAGAAGATGGTTCAGATGATAACCATAGAGGTGAAGCAACTGATTTGTTGGATGTTATGCAATGTTTTGAGTTTGCCTTCAAATTACTCTTGATGAAAGAAATTTTGGGAATTACAAATGACTTGTCCCAAGCGTTACAGAAAAAAGATCAAAATATTGTCAATGCCATGTCACAAGTTAAAGCGGCCAAGCGACGACTACAAAGGATAAGAGATGACGGATGGGATCAATTGTTGGGGGTTGTGTCTTCTTTTTGTAATAAGCATGAGATTGAAATTCCAAATATGGAAGGCTTGTTTGTACTTCGGAGAAGATCACGTCGCAATATTGAAGAGATGACAAACCTACATTTCTACCGTGTTGAGTTGTTCTATACGATGATAGATTTACAACTTCAAGAGTTGAATAATCGCTTTTCTGAGGTGAGTACAGAGTTGCTTTTGTGTATGGCATGTCTTGATCCATATGATTCATTTAGGGCTTTTGATAAGGAAAAGTTGCTTCAATTTGCTAAGTTCTATCCGTCTGATTTTTCACCAATGGAGTTTAGGGCACTTGGTGATCAACTTGAAAACTTTATAGAGGATGTTCGTTATGATGAAGACTTCTTCGGTTTGAAGGGAATTGGTGAGCTTGCTAAAAAATTAGTTGACCGAAGGAAGAATGAATTATATCCATTGGTATACTTGCTTTTAAAGTTGGCTCTAGTCTTTCCCGTTGCAACGGCAACTGTTGAAAGAGCATTTTCGGCGATGAAGGTTATCAAGAGTACACTTCGTAACCGAATGGGAGATGAATTTATGAATGATTGTTTGGGGACATACATTGAGCAAGATATTTTCGTAAAAGTTGAAACGGAGGACATCTTGCAACATTTTCAAAATATGAAACCTCGTAGGGGATTATTGTAAACAATTATTGTCGGTCATGACTTATGATGGAATGCAACTATTTTAATGTGTCTTTGTGATCGAAATATTTTGCAACTAATTTCCACTACTACAAAAATCGTTAACAATGACACTTTATAGATGACACCCAACCAAAAATGTCATTAATGATACTTTTAATGTCGATTCATTATACGATCGTCATTAATAATTTTATCAATGACATTAAAAAATAATAATGTCATGGAAAGTGCTATAAGATGACCATTACAAAGATGTGGATCATGAAAACAATTATAGACGTCATCTTTTGTGTGGTGAAAAAAAAGATGTGTGACTAACAATGACATAATGATATTAAGAGTCATATTTAGTTTAAACAATTACGAAGACATGTTGTGTGTCATCTGTACCATTTTTTTCCTTCTTTTTATTAAAATGATGGAGATCAACCCTCATAGAAGTATACATTAATCATTACTCTAAGTTTGAGATCAAATTTTACTTCTAGTGATGGTTAACTTGTTGCTCTGGAATTGATCTCACCAACATAAATTTGGAATATACATATAAATATTTCAATGATATATACCGAAAGTATTGGCCAATACTTTATATTAAAAAAATTAACTGTAACTTTAAGAAAGAAATCAAAATGTAACATTTTTAAAATTATAATTATAACACCTTGTACTAAAATGTACTTATAAAATTTTAAAAAAGAATACAAACATATTATATATAAAAGAACAGTTTATAAATTATTACTACTATTTCATATTTTCCCAAATCCGAACTCAGACCCATCATTTTTTATTCCATTAAAACCTTTTACCTTCTCTTTCCTGAGAGTCGAGCACTCTTTCGAGCAACATAAGGGGAGGATGAGCCGCGCTCCAAAGTTCGGCACGAAGAAGAAGGGAGGACGACGTTTGTGATCGACTGTAGGAAGTCGGTGGAGGACAAGATCATGGACATCGCCTCGCTAGAGAAGTTCCTCTACGGCGCTCGAACGACCTTCGGTTTCCTGTAGTCGACTCTCTCGCTAAACTAGTGATCTACGGTGCTGCATCGTGTTCAGCGGCGAACTTCGGCCGTATTCTTCTTCACCGACGATGGTTGGTCCCGCGGTGAGTTTCTTTAACTTAGCCTCTTCAACTCGTTATTTGAATTCTTTCGCCTACGAACAAATTCGAGCTATGTTCTCCTTGGATCAAGTCAACGATATTAACACTCACAGCCGGCCGAAGTGATGAAGAAGCTTCTCTGACTGATTGCTGCAAGATCAGACCCCTGCTTCATCGATCATAGGTTAGACTCTTGCTTTAGAATGGTCCTCCATGTGTTTGACAAAAGTTCTGAACAATTATTTCTTCAGCATTTTGGAACTATTGCTCACTTCGATCGTCGTCACAGTCGCCGGAAAGAAGGCCAGGGTGCAGGATCGGATCAAGGTCGCCGGAGGGAAGGCTGGGGCTCTTGGCGATGTCGTCACAGTCACCAGGGAAGATTCTAAGGTCAGAGAATTTGTAAGCCCCCTTTCAAAACCCTAACCCCGACCCTAATTCTTTGTCCATCAAAATAACCCTAAAATCATCATTTTCTTTATTTCTTTCCTTCTGCTATCAACAACACATACAGGACGAAGATGCCACAGGAAATTCCTCTGAAGACGATGATCGACGTCCGAAAAGGTCATTTTTTCTATGTGATAAATTAATTGAATTTCTTGATTTAGGAATAAGTAGAGGATAATGGAGACTTATATGGCCTCTGATACTTTTTTCAATTCCTAATCCTTTTCTTTTCTCTATCAAGTGTGTGTAGATATATGTTTTTTGTTACATTTCAGGCACCTTTAAATTGTATGAGATCCGATCAATAAATTGTGTGTTTTTGTTCCCTATTAAATTATAGGCAACTTCTAGAATTACAATAGTAGGGAACCGCTCGATATTATCTAAAGTTTTTTTTTTACGGAGTCTATACAGACACATAAATTGATTCAGAAATATAGTATATTTTAGGATATTGGTAGGGCATGTTTATGACACAATAACATATTTGTGTACATGTTCTTACATTTGACCTTAGTAATATCTATATTTGTGCATTTTTTTGTAGTAACTAGGCTACAATAAAGTTATATAAAGGATCCGTAGAAAAATAAAACATATCCAATATGGGTGTCCAGGAAGTATCAGTCCAAGTATGTAGTGGATTTGGATGTATACACTATATATGTTCCTGTTGAGGGTTATCTGTGCAACCTAGATGCCGTGCTTTAGTTTATACTTGTCGACCGCCAGAATGTTTGTGTTTGCTAGGATATGGAGATGAACATAGTTATCTAATTTCCATGAGATCCAATTTCGGCTCACATGGAAGTCGATGTTTTGTTACACCATGCCCACGAAACCATGTCCTGCATATTGGTGATCAACAATCAAGTTCAGAATGGAGTTTAGGAAATTTTCAGTGTAAAAATGTTGACTGATGTAATTCTTTTTTTTCAGGTAGCATTTTTAGGAGTTTGTTTGTTTTTTATAATTTTACCTTGATAATGATCATCTAGGAAATATAACATTAAGGCCATGCCTGTGTGTGCATCAATGGACTGGTTTGCACCGCTTTAGCAATACTTATTTGTGCTGCTTAAAATATTGTCTTTCATCGGTAGTGATCATTGATAGTGTGAACTTCATTTTCTCTTTGAATTCTAGTCTTTCTATACAAATTTTGGCTATTGTTTGGTGATAAATTGAGATGTGAATATGTAATATCCTAGCAGGTGATTAGAAAAGTTCAACATGTGCTTTTCATTATAACATCTCTTCTATTTAATTTCAGCCCCACCAAAGGTAACAAATTTGAAGATAATTGGAGATCTTCGTGAAGGGAATAAGGTGAATGTTTCTGCAATAGTATCTAGAGGGACTGAGGAATCAAGTAGGGTCCATTGGTTTAAGATAAGCATGTCAAAAATCGAGGGTGAAATTGGTCTGGAAGTAGTTAGTACCTCCAAAATCACAAAGGTGAGAATCTTCAAAAAAAAAAAAAAATTAATTCAACATATTGAACCAAATTCGCGAATTGTGTGTAGACCATTTTGCTAAGGGTTCCATTTTTCCAAACGAAATATAACTTATTTTTAATCTTTGATGGCCTTGGTAGAGCTGTTACAAACTCGTCTGCTTTATTTTACATACTCTTCTGCTTTATGTAACTCCTGCTTTTAGAAACTCTTGTTTGCCACAGTCGGTATCTTCTCTGAAGACAGATTAAGTTTGGTTTTATTCGAGAGGAGGAATACGTGAGAGATCTACCATGGGTAAGCTATGCTAGCTAGCTAGGGTTTTACTTCTCATCCTTTTTAAATTTAAATTGTAGTTCGACTGCTTCTTCCTCCTTTTTTTGATTTCAAAAATTAGGGGTGGGATTCTAATTTGTGTTTTTGTATTAAATTTTCAGGGGCGTACAAGTGTGTATCAAAGATATGGAGGAAGAAGCAGTCGAATGTGATGTAGTATGAAACCTCTCTCAAATCTTCCAAATCCATATTTTCTCCTCGATTTTATTAGGGTTCCATGGTCGATTCGATCGCTTTTTAGGGTTTCAGTGATCAAAAGGTTCGCTTATTTTGATGTGAGTCGATCGATTCTTTGCTAGATATAACCTTGCGTGCATTGATGTGCTTGGATCATCAATTGATGTGTAATATAACAATGATCAGATATCAGAATCAATATATTATGATACTTTATTAAACCTTTCTGATGGATACTAACCTGCTGAAGATTACTCATATATCAATTATTGATAAGTGTTATGCAGTCCACCAATTTGCAAGGCCTGTAAAAAGTGGGGTGCCAACTTTAGTTAGGTATAAACATTACGTGAAGCTTTGCACCACAATAGGTTGAAAGATGGAAGAACACCCAACCAAAAACTTTAGAAAATTGTGACTCGCTCAATCTTGTGCTTATTTAATGATGCTTAGTTTGTCACCCAAAGGCCATACGTCCTATCAGGAAGGTACCCAAAGGCCATTTGATGAATGATGTAGCTAGACAATAAAATTTGCATGCCTTGAGGGAGGGTGAAGTTGTCTTAATTTTCTAAAGGCTTGGTGGTTCCAAGTAAATACTAGCCCATAAGGACTGTAAACTACTTGAAAGAAGAGCATCAATAAATAGTCAATTTGATTATGTTTCGGGTAAATGGTGCCAACATATGATGCATATACACGGATATGATACGACAAAACATAGTAAGGACATAGTATTTTGGCTTGTCCTACTGTATTTTAGAGTATATGTGTCGTGCTTCCTTGCTTATAGGTTATTTTGAACAAAATGGCTCTATTCATGGCTATTTTCACTGTATTCATGGGAGGAGAACAAGTAAGGAAGCAAGATAAATATCATTCGTTCCTTTAATTTTGTTGTCATTTGCGGAAGTTTTAGGTCACCGGAAGAAAAATCCAATGTTTCTGCTTGCAAATAGTATCTCTCTCCTCCACTGGGCATCCTTCTAACTTATTAGCATTATGTGGAATCATGCTGAAAGTTTCAGTTACCAGCTGGTTGTTTCTTTCAAGATCCAAGTTGTTGTTTGGGGACTCTGTTAGAATCTAGTAAACAATTAGTGGTTGCACATTTTATTCATTTGAGTACGCTTCTTGATTATACTTCGAGGAAACATTTTGGTTCATCGGTTATATACAAGTTATCAAGCACGAATGATCCTGTTTTGGGAGGTTACCTAATCCAATTGATCATGTTTTGTCGATACAGACTAGTTGCATATTTATCCTTTGGCTAAAAGTTACTTTTTCTTATTAATGCTTAAAATATGTGAGGAGCTATGCACAGGTAGGTATACTTGTTTCAAATATGACCTACCTAATCCACCATTATCAATGCCTGCTAATATATAATCTCCTGGACGTTAGAGCTATCTTTTCTGCTTTATTGTATCTAGTTTAGTCATTTGTTCCTTGAGTTAATTGGGCATCTTTTTCGACTTTCAGATACGTGACATGGTAACAGTTGCGCATATTATAAATGCCACGCTTGTGATCCCAAAACTTGATAAGAGATTATTTTGGCAAGATTCTAGGTAAATGCCATTATCGTTATACTCCTGCTCCCTTACTGGGCATATGTTAATACTAAAATTTTGGGTTACCAACAATTTTTCAGATGTCTTTGATGAAGAATATTTTATCCAGTCATTGGCAAATGATGTTAAAATTTTGAAGAAGCTGCCAAAGGAATTGGCAACAACTACCAAAGCAATAAAGTATTTTACGAGTTGGTCAGGTGTAGAATACTACCAGGGAGAGATATCACACTTGTGGGATGATTATCAGGTAGGGGTAACATTATGATTACGTTGTAATTCTTTCTTACACTTCCATCAGTTGGTAAAATTGGGTTGTTATTCCTGATATGCAGCCTGATTTAATTCCTCCTTTTTGATAGGTCATCCGAGCTGCTAAATCAGATTCCTGTCTTGCTAACAACAACTTGCCTCCTGACATTCAAAAGCTTCGTTGTCGTTCTTTCTACCAGGCTCTTCGATTTTCACCAAAAATAGAGGCACTTGGAAAGGTTTTAGCCAATCTTATAACTTCTATTTTGTGTGCCTGTACCGTTTTTTACTAATATGAATTATGCAGTTATTGGTTGAGAGAATGAGGTCTTATGGTCCATATATTTCTTTATGCTTGCTTTTAGTGGGTGCACGTACGACTTTTCTTTTGTTGAAGCAGATGAGTTAACAAGCATAAGGTTATAACTTCTGTAAATAATGGTCTCAACCTTCATTGTTCTTCTTCACCCTTCCAAGCTAAATTATGTTATACTGAACCTGCTATCTTTCACTTTTCTAGAGAGAATATTTCTTATTGGAAGGTGAAGGATATTGATCCCTTGGAACAAAGGTCCAAAGGTTATTGCCCTTTAACTCCAAAGGAGGTTGGAATATTTTGCTATATATGATTTGAAGCTCATTCAAGAATGCTAAGCTATTTTAACATTGTGTAAAAGACTATTGATCAAATTGTTGCTTTCTTCAAGAATAATATTATTATTAGTCAGACCTTAGCATTGGAGACTGCATGTGGTATGCAGGTATATGGCGCAATTCAATAAAGTCTGAATTAGAGTTCATGCAATTTTATGTTGTGCATGGATTGATTTATTCATAAATTTCCATCTAATACACAGATGACTATAGATGGAGGCAAATGTACTGTTCAAGAACAGAAGCATTAAAGAACAAACCAGGTTCTCTAAAGGCTTTTTATTCAAGCAACATTTATGTCCAGTTATTTATTGATAGAATGCTAAGTG
Source organism: Iris pallida (assembly GCA_029216955.1). Classification (NCBI taxonomy): domain Eukaryota; kingdom Viridiplantae; phylum Streptophyta; class Magnoliopsida; order Asparagales; family Iridaceae; genus Iris; species Iris pallida. Next base: position 19,847 of record JANAVB010000122.1, on the reverse strand, counting down.
CATTATATGAATTCTGCCAATTTAATTAGAGCAATTTATTCCATCTATAAATAAATTGAATTGTATTCAAATTAACTTTGCATTCTTATAGTTTCTTATGTATTTATGTTCTGGTTGGAAGAATAAGTGGCTAGTGCAATTTCAAGTGTTGTGGGATCACAAGTGCTATTGTGTTCTTTTACCAGAATTTGCAGCCATCAAAATAGTGACATGTTGACAGGCAGATACTTGTAATACAAAAAATATCATTAAATATGTTTTCATATTGTTTATCCATACAAATTAAAATATTATGGATAAGTAAGAAATTCGAGGACTGCACACATTAACTCTAGAATGGCAGACTATCATTGAGTATCTCCTACAAGATGGTCATGTAACAACTTGGTTGAGTGGGATTGAGTCTTCATTGGAAAGTCTGGATTATCTTGATTGAATTTACCTTTGTTCCGGTCATGTTTGTCCATGTTCTGTGCTTCTTGTTTACCAAACATGTTGTGGATAGCAAAAATTATTTTGGTTTATAGGGGATACAACTGCAGCATTATTGGAGTGGTTGACGGGTTTTGATCGGTGATCAGTCACTTTGGGGAAGACAGAGAGTTGAAATCCATCCGAGGGTCAAACATGCTGCGGAAGTACAGTGCAGTTGGGACTTTATTTTCTTTGGTTGGGTTGCATGGGGAAGACTGTCTAAGGGTTATAGAGGATATAGCTATAAAAATGTATTTATAGGGGACACACCTGCAGCATTTTTGAGTGGTTGGTGGTTTTGATCCAAGTGGTGAGCAGACACTCTGGGGAGCATTTTTGGTGGTTATGCTGTTGTTTGTAAACTGTAACTCTATATGTTTTTTTTGCAGATAAACTATTCCCTGTCATTTGAGGAGATCAACTTAAAGTTTATTGCCATAGGTGAGCAGGTAGCATGCATCATCTGCAGGGTAACATTGAATTTTTTTACAACCAGAGTTGAACAATTTTGTAAAGTACTTTTGTCACCTGCATTATGCTGACAAAATTGCTTCTAAAATGAAAGAAACCAGGAAAGTCAAGTCCTTTGAGACGTTGAAGCTGATCTCACAGAGCATTACATTCAGCACACATGCTCTGAAGTTGCTTTCCCACATAAATATACATATTCAGAAGCCTCTGACACCAAAAAAGAAAGTAAGACTTGAAAATATGTTGGATCATATAGCTCAAGGTCTCGAATGCAATCCTTCTGCAGAGTCAGATCAGTTATTCATCTTTGCACATGGTCTCATACAAGATAGTATCTCTGTAGAGAGTCTAAAGTCTCAAGAAGGATGTGAGATCCGGACCAATAGATTGTCCATTCGAGATATATCTTACAAAGGAAATTCTACGACTCCCCAAGGTTCAAAGAATTCTCATCTGATTGCTGTCTTTGCCCTTGGAGTATTACACAACCGTCTGAAGAATATGAAGTTGGACAAGAAAGATGAGCAACTATTGTCAATGCTAGACCCCTTTGTTAGCCTGTTGGGTGATTGCTTGAACTCCAAGTATGAAGATGTATTATCGGCTGGTTTTAGGTGCCTGGCTCCAATGATAAAACTACCGTTGCCATCCCTCGAGGCATAGGCTGATAAAATTAATATACTACTTTTGGATATTGCCCAAAAACCAGGCAATGCTAACAGCTTATTGGTGCAGTCCTGTCTTAAATTGCTGACAGTGCTACTGAGAAGTACTAAAATCACACTTTCACATGATCAACTTCATATGCTTATTCAGTTTCCAGTATTCATTGATCTCCAGACAAATCCTTCCCCTGTCGCTCTATCACTTTTGAAGTCTGTTGTTGGCAGGAAGATTGTTGTCCATGAAATCTATGATGTTGTTTTACGAGTCGGAGAATTGATGGTAACAAGCCAATCAGAACCGATTCGCAAGAAGTGTAGCTAGATATTATTGCAGTTTCTTCTGGACTATCATCTTTCTGATAAAAGATTGCAGCAGCATATTGATTTCTTTCTCACAAATTTGAGGCAAGGATCTTACTAATATTTGTGTCGCTCTAGAACTGCATGCTGATTCAATACTAATTATCTGCTAAAAATTCTTGCAGCTATGAACATTCTTCTGGAAGAGAAGCCGTGCTTGAAATGCTTCACACTATTCTAGTGAAATTTCCAAAAAGTATTGTGGATAATCAAGCTCAGACGTTCTTCCTCCATCTAGTTGTTGCTTTAGCCAATGAGCGTGATCAAAAGGTTCGATCTATGGTCTCTACAGTGCTAAAAGAACTAATTGGCCGTGCTAGCCCCCATGTGCTAAATTTGATTCTAGAGTACAGCTTATCATGGTATATGGGTGAAAAGCAACATCTATGGAGTGCTGCGGCGCAGGTATTCACTAGTTGACAGTTAATTGCTCATGCTAGAAATATTTTTATGCCAGATTGCAACACAATCAACTCCTTATTTCAGTAGTTGTAAACAACTATGCTGCAGCCAGGCTTATATCACCCCTCTTGAAGAGGTGGTACTAGGATCCTGTTGATGTTGTTTAATGAGATTTATAGTATGGGATAAGCATTGGAGGAAAAAAAAAACTTGCCTATCATGTGCTAGCGAACTCTTTCTAACATCATCTACTATTTGGCGGCCTTGATTATGACTCTCGCATATGTGGCAAAGTGTGCTTACGAACTGCTACTATCTATTCTAGACTTTTCTAGGATACGGGCCCTTTCGTAGTCTATGGGGGTGATAGGGATCCTCCTTGCTTGCTCACTGATGATGAGATCTAGGGATGTTTATTTCTCAAAAGAGACCCAGGGATGGTTTGGGTTTGACCTTTGAGGAGTGGTAGGAGTCATTGTTCCACCAATACACAAGGTCCTTCGAGTTGTATTAGCTAGGGACTCCTAATTATATGGCATTGCCTCAGCGCATACTTGTATAGTTAGTTCTCTACTGAAATGTTCTAACAAAACCAGTCAGTACCTTCAGATTCTCTCCAACTAATGCGGGATACTCAGGCTGACCATATCATAGAATTCAATAGAGCTCGACTAAAGGCAATGGTAAAGGGTTTCAATGAGAGGAATCCACACTAGTCTCTTAATCCGTTTTTAAATGACTTCCGTACATTTCAATTTCTGTCCTTGCCAATTTAATTATTCCAGTTGTATTTCATGTTTCTGATCCATTCAATATCTTTCCACTTTTCATGCAGGACAATATTCTCTTTCTGTGCTTGGGGAAATTATAATTAGTTTAATCATTTTATGTGTGTGTGTGTGTGTGCATTATCTTGAAGTTGTTATATATAAAAAATGGAAATGTTGGCTGCAACCTTTTTTATGTTCAGTATATAGGTTTCTATGCTAATTTGTCGGATATGCATTTTTAGGTTCTGGGTTTATTGGCTGAAGTACTTAAAAAGGGATTCCAGAAACATATAGTTGACATAATGCAGGTGGCAAATAGTATCATGGAATCCTCAAACGACAGGTAATAGGTGGATGAACTATTCCAGAAACATATAGTTGACATAATGCTGTTGTTTGTAAAGTTTATTGCCATAGGTGGATGAACTATTCCCTGTTGTTACTTTTGTCATTAGTTTGTTGTCATTAGTACATAACTTTGTTACTTTATGCATTTGCTTATGTCTCTTGGTCTTTCCTTGTAGCTGTGTGTATGGAGCATTGATGGATGGGAGGAAAGGAAGTCCAGATTTATTCAGGCACCTCTGGCTGTGCAGCCCAATTAGTTGCCAAGGCACCATAGCAAGTGAAAGACTCTTCGAAGGAAAAACTATTTTTTTTCCTATCACTTTGCTCTGTATAATTGTTATTGGACCCCCCAATTTATACTAAATTCTGATCGAGACAAATATTAACATAGAACTATTGTATTTCAATGAACCTCCATCATCGGAGATGATTTTAGAACATTGTTCATCCAATGGACTTTGACGTCTTCTTTGTTCATCATTCATCTCTACTAAAAAATCTATTGTATGCTGGTATTAAACATGAAATTTACTGTCTAAATAAAAAAGCTTACAGTTTTAGTGGTTCACATTCTGGTAATATGAAGGAAAAACTTTTTTTTTCAAAAATAAAAGATTTTTATCACGGTTATTACCGTGACCAAGTTAAATTTAGTCACGATTTTTACCTATCCGTAACGGTTATTACCGTCACATAAATGAACTTCTCTTACGGTTATAACCGTTACCAAAACAAATATTTGTAACGGTTATAACCGTGACCAAAACAAATATTTGTCACGGTTATAACCGTGACCAAAAACAAATATTTGTCACGGTTATAACCGTTACCAAAAAATATTTGTCACGGTTATTACCGTGACTAAATATTAACCACGCCTCACTAGTAACGGTTATTACCGTGACGAAAAATAATTGTCACGGTAATAACCGTGGGTAATCGCATATTATGGTGTAGTGAATAATGATGATTATTATCATTTTTGTGATATTATTATGAGTAATTTGGTCTTAATATTATTAGTGTGATTGTTAACACTATTATTATTTTTGAAGAGTCATATATATAATATAATATAATATAATATAATATAATATAATAACGTTTTAAAATGTTATTTAATATTTCTTGATAGTCAATAAAAGTATAGCTTTATTTTTACAAAATATGGGTCTTAGCCTTAACTAATTTTTATTTTGTTTCCTTATAATATTTTTTATTTATAGGGATATAGGTTGCAAACTAAAATACTACTTTGACAAAACTTAGAGTTCGTCCTAAAATGACTTTCGATTTTTTTTGTATTTGTTTGAGAGCATATTTTGGCTAATAATTTTTATTTCAAATATTTTCTAAAATTATATATAATATTTGACTCCCTTCGATTTTCTCCATCTCGTGATTTAGCCCATTATTCATATTCCATGCCAATACTATACCTCTCCCTTATCGACCCTAGCTAACTTGACCGTCCTGGACCCGATGGAACTGTCCGTGCCACCATCAGAGGTCACCTTGCATAGTTGTCGTATCGAAGTCGCAGTTCGTGCCACCGTGATTATCGCAGGACACCAGTCGTCCTACCAGGCAAGACAACTTGCCTTTACTGTTTAATTTCTTGCTCAATATCATGCATGTTTTATTTCTTATAAGTTGTTCTTTCAAAAACCATATGTAGTTGCAAACTATTATACTATAGTTTTATTTATACATTTGGCCTAGAGTTAAGGGACTACCTTTGTTTGTGCTGCATTCATTGGCCCTGACACTTGTGTATCACGAGTCACGAGTCTCATATAGATCTCAGGCGTACGTATTGACTGGCCATCGGTGCGCACATGCCGTGCGATAGGCAATAACTGCTAAATAGTTATGGTTGTCTAGAAGACTTAGCAGTTATTAGGAATGTCGTGATGTGGATACAGCACGTGTAGTGCATGGGATAGGGGAAGACAGTTATTAGGCGCAGGGGCTTTCACACATTTACTTTTCTCTAGCTGCCATTGTGACTCAGCCGAGAGCTAGTGCGTCGTGCACTTATTTATTTTTCTCTAGATGCCACTAGTGCCTCGGTTGAAACACAAATGTGCCGTGCATTTACTTTCCTCTAGCTGCCGTTAGTGACTTACCCAAGAGCTAGTGGCCGTGCATTTATTTTCCTCTAGATGCCCCTTAGCTCTCCCTCGAGTGCTAATGGCTGTGTATTTACTTTTCTCTAGATGCCACTAGTGCCTTGGTTGAAACGCTAACGCGCCGTGTTTCTAGTCCCGGGAGCCCTTGTGTGGAACGTTGTCTTCAAAATGCATTTTCACATAGAATGGTTAAGGACCTTTATTTGTGTAGTCACATATACTTTTCTGTTGAGCTTTATTTATTCAGTTATTGGCATGATATTATGTGTCTTGTTACGTCCCTCTGAGGACTGGTTATCTCGCCAGGTGTGTGCTCTTGTGTTTCGCAGGTGTTCTAGCTCTAGCTGTGATCGACTCCATTTCTTCGAGGATGATTGCAATTGGATCGTCTTCGCTTCGCTCGCCAAACTTATTTTATTTTCCATGTATTTCGTCCCGTGCTTGTTGGTAGTGGATTTGTCTCCGCCCAACATATTGTACCAATACATTTCCATAGATGATTATATGAATTCTTTATTTTCCTTTACTTTGTGGATGAGATTAGTCGTTATGGTTTCTACTGCATATTACAGCTTATGTATGCATACGAGGTTTCCATATATTGGAGTATACTTCGTATGTATACAGCTGGCATGTCTACGTTCCTAGTCCTACGTATTTTGGGACTGGGGTGTTACAGGAATCGTAATTGATTATTTCTCAAAGACAATAATCCTGACTTTATTTCTCCCCCAAACTCAACATCGTCAATGCTTCTATCTGATGATTAGAGATCAAAACATATTATGATCCTACATCAAAAAAAAAACTTTAGCAAATAGCAAGCATATTGATACGGAATCAAGATTGATACAAAAAGGTTGTAGCAAATAGCAAGCAAACATCCATCCTCACACTAAACCTTGCTGTACTTGGGGAACGATCCAATAAGCATCTCCACTAGGACCACGCAGAGAGATCTATACTTAGTAAGTATAAGACATGGAACATATGCTTCCTATTATGTAAAATGATCATACATATTAATAATCATAGTTGGTTCCTCTCACCGGATATGGATGGAAAGGCCCTAATTAAAATTGTTAATAGTTGGTTCGATTTGGTTCAGTTTTAAACGATTCTTGGAAAGACCAAACCGTAGTCGAACCAAATCGATCGCTTATTTAGAAACTCCAGCCGGACCAAGCCGATCGGACTATCGGTTCGGTAAAAAATCGATCAGTTCGGTTTTGTCCGATTCGATTTGGTTGATTTGTTCCAAATGTGCGCACCCCTAATAGTACATACAGAATGAAAAAATGTACATGTACGCATGGGCGGAGGGAGAAGGAGGCCAGCGGGGTCATGTGACCCCGATGAAAAAAAATTGAGAATTTTTTTTTATGTTAGCAGTCAGCTCAGTTGAAGGGTGTGTGGGCCAGCAGTTTGAGCCAAAAAACAAAGGCATAGAAGCAAGCAGCAGCGGGTGTGGCACTGTGGGCCACGTGTGCTCATGTGAGCCAAAAACAAAGGCATAGAAGCAGCAGCTTCTTAGTTCTTTATCCCTCTCCATTCTATTTCTCTCAGGTGCGAGCGGCGTTGTCCCAAAAAAAAATTCAACAACCGGTCTCCCGCTCCCGCAGCTTCTTTGTCCCTTCTCCTCTCTCTTCAGTGGTGTCTCATCCAGCTCTATCGGTGGCTCCCTTCCTCTTAATTTCAGGTAATATATTTAATTAGTTTATGCCCTAATTTTTTAAAATATTTTTTAATTGATTTATATCCTAAATTAGATGTTTCTTATTTGATTCATGTCATAAATTAGATGGTTCCTAATTCATTCATGTCCTAAATTAGATGGCTCAACTGATTCATGTCCTAACTGATTTTGCCCAAAACTTTATTTTCTCTTGCATGGAATAAAATTGATTCATTATTCATGCCTCATTGATTTTGTTCTATTTGTTTAAATTTATTGAGTCTATTTTACTATATTTAAACAGAATGGAAAAGTATCTTCTAAAAAGATCGAGAGCTCAAGAAGGTTCTTCTTCTGATCCCAATGTTCAATATATTAAGAATTCAAGGTCTAATGTTGTGCATCCTCAAGTACAACAAGTTCAAACACAAGGCCCCACAGTTAATTTAGATGAGCTTCCATCGGATCCTGCATTTCGAAAAAATATTTATGAGTATCGTGATCCTAAAGTGATAGAGATTGTTCGCCGAGCATACCTTCAGAAGGGACCATGTCAACCTAAAAATCACGAATTTTCTCATAGAACATTTTCTGTTACTAAAAGGAGATTCAATCCTCTATGGTTATTACCGTGACTAAATATTAACCACGCCTCACTAGTAACGGTTATTACCGTGACGAAAAATAATTGTCACGGTAATAACCGTGGGTAATCGCATATTATGGTGTAGTGAATAATGATGATTATTATCATTTTTGTGATATTATTATGAGTAATTTGGTCTTAATATTATTAGTGTGATTGTTAACACTATTATTATTTTTGAAGAGTCATATATATAATATAATATAATATAATATAATATAATATAATATAATATAATATAATAACGTTTTAAAATGTTATTTAATATTTCTTGATAGTCAATAAAAGTATAGCTTTATTTTTACGAAATATGGGTCTTAGCCTTAACTAATTTTTATTTTGTTTCCTTATAATATTTTTTATTTATAGGGATATAGGTTGCAAACTAAAATACTACTTTGACAAAACTTAGAGTTCGTCCTAAAATGACTTTCGATTTTTTTTGTATTTGTTTGAGAGCATATTTTGGCTAATAATTTTTATTTCAAATATTTTCTAAAATTATATATAATATTTGACTCCCTTCGATTTTCTCCATCTCGTGATTTAGCCCATTATTCATATTCCATGCCAATACTATACCTCTCCCTTATCGACCCTAGCTAACTTGACCGTCCTGGACCCGATGGAACTGTCCGTGCCACCATCAGAGGTCACCTTGCATAGTTGTCGTATCGAAGTCGCAGTTCGTGCCACCGTGATTATCGCAGGACACCAGTCGTCCTACCAGGCAAGACAACTTGCCTTTACTGTTTAATTTCTTGCTCAATATCATGCATGTTTTATTTCTTATAAGTTGTTCTTTCAAAAACCATATGTAGTTGCAAATTATTATACTATAGTTTTATTTATACATTTGGCCTAGAGTTAAGGGACTACCTTTGTTTGTGCTGCATTCATTGGCCCTGACACTTGTGTATCACGAGTCACGAGTCTCATATAGATCTCAGGCGTACGTATTGACTGGCCATCGGTGCGCACATGCCGTGCGATAGGCAATAACTGCTAAATAGTTATGGTTGTCTAGAAGACTTAGCAGTTATTAGGAATGTCGTGATGTGGATACAGCACGTGTAGTGCATGGGATAGGGGAAGACAGTTATTAGGCGCAGGGGCTTTCACACATTTACTTTTCTCTAGCTGCCATTTGTGACTCAGCCGAGAGCTAGTGCGTCGTGCACTTATTTATTTTTCTCTAGATGCCACTAGTGCCTCGGTTGAAACACAAATGTGCCGTGCATTTACTTTCCTCTAGCTGCCGTTAGTGACTTACCCAAGAGCTAGTGGCCGTGCATTTATTTTCCTCTAGATGCCCCTTAGCTCTCCCTCGAGTGCTAATGGCTGTGTATTTACTTTTCTCTAGATGCCACTAGTGCCTTGGTTGAAACGCTAACGCGCCGTGTTTCTAGTCCCGGGAGCCCTTGTGTGGAACGTTGTCTTCAAAATGCATTTTCACATAGAATGGTTAAGGACCTTTATTTGTGTAGTCACATATACTTTTCTGTTGAGCTTTATTATTCAGTTATTGGCATGATATTATGTGTCTTGTTACGTCCCTCTGAGGACTGGTTATCTCGCCAGGTGTGTGCTCTTGTGTTTTGCAGGTGTTCTAGCTCTAGCTGTGATCGACTCCATTTCTTCGAGGATGATTGCAATTGGATCGTCTTCGCTTCGCTCGCCAAACTTATTTTATTTTCCATGTATTTCGTCCCGTGCTTGTTGGTAGTGGATTTGTCTCCGCCCAACATATTGTACCAATACATTTCCATAGATGATTATATGAATTCTTTATTTTCCTTTACTTTGTGGATGAGATTAGTCGTTATGGTTTCTACTGCATATTACAGCTTATGTATGCATACGAGGTTTCCATATATTGGAGTATACTTCGTATGTATACAGCTGGCATGTCTACGTTCCTAGTCCTACGTATTTTGGGACTGGGGTGTTACAGGAATCGTAATTGATTATTTCTCAAAGACAATAATCCTGACTTTATTTCTCCCCCAAACTCAACATCGTCAATGCTTCTATCTGATGATTAGAGATCAAAACATATTATGATCCTACATCAAAAAAAAAACTTTAGCAAATAGCAAGCATATTGATACGGAATCAAGATTGATACAAAAAGGTTGTAGCAAATAGCAAGCAAACATCCATCCTCACACTAAACCTTGCTGTACTTGGGGAACGATCCAATAAGCATCTCCACTGGGACCACGCAGAGAGATCTATACTTAGTAAGTATAAGACATGGAACATATGCTTCCTATTATGTAAAATGATCATACATATTAATAATCATAGTTGGTTCCTCTCACCGGATATGGATGGAAAGGCCCTAATTAAAATTGTTAATAGTTGGTTCGATTTGGTTCAGTTTTAAACGATTCTTGGAAAGACCAAACCGTAGTCGAACCAAATCGATCGCTTATTTAGAAACTCCAGCCGGACCAAGCCGATCGGACTATCGGTTCGGTAAAAAATCGATCAGTTCGGTTTTGTCCGATTCGATTTGGTTGATTTGTTCCAAATGTGCGCACCCCTAATAGTACATACAGAATGAAAAAATGTACATGTACGCATGGGCGGAGGGAGAAGGAGGCCAGCGGGGTCATGTGACCCCGCTGAAAAAAAAATTGAGAATTTTTTTTTATGTTAGCAGTCAGCTCAGTTGAAGGGTGTGTGGGCCAGTAGTTTGAGCCAAAAAACAAAGGCATAGAAGCAAGCAGCAGCGGGTGTGGCACTGTGGGCCACGTGTGCTCATGTGAGCCAAAAACAAAGGCATAGAAGCAGCAGCTTCTTAGTTCTTTATCCCTCTCCATTCTATTTCTCTCAGGTGCGAGCGGTGCTGTCCCAAAAAAAAAATTCAACAACCGGTCTCCCGCTCCCGCAGCTTCTTTGTCCCTTCTCCTCTCTCTTCCGTGGTGGCTCATCCAGCTCTATCGGTGGCTCCCTTCCTCTTAATTTCAGGTAATATATTTAATTAGTTTATGCCCTAATTTTTTAAAATATTTTTTAATTGATTTATATCCTAAATTAGATGTTTCTTATTTGATTCATGTCATAAATTAGATGGTTCCTAATTCATTCATGTCCTAAATTAGATGGCTCAACTGATTCATGCCCTAACTGATTTTGCCCAAAACTTTATTTTCTCTTACATGGAATAAAATTGATTCATTATTCATGCCTCATTGATTTTGTTCTATTTGTTTAAATTTATTGAGTCTATTTTACTATATTTAAACAGAATGGAAAAGTATCTTCTAAAAAGATCGAGAGCTCAAGAAGGTTCTTCTTCTGATCCCAATGTTCAATATATTAAGAATTCAAGGTCTAATGTTGTGCAACCTCAAGTACAACAAGTTCAAACACAAGGCCCCACAGTTAATTTAGATGAGCTTCCATCGGATCTTGCATTTCGAAAAAATATTTATGAGTATCGTGATCCTAAAGTGATAGAGATTGTTCGCCGAGCATACCTTCAGAAGGGACCATGTCAACCTAAAAATCACGAATTTTCTCATAGAACATTTTCTGTTACTAAAAGGAGATTCAATCCTCTATGGTTTACTGAATTTAAAAGGTGGTTGGAGTACAGTATAGAAAAGGATGCTGCATTTTGTTTATGTTGTTATTTGTTTAAACCGATGCAAGGAGCCCAGGCAAGTGGTGATTCGTTTGTTGGCAAGGGGTTTACAAATTGGAAAAAAAAAAGGTTGAAGGAGCATGTTGGAGGTGATTTGAGTACTCACAACAAATGTGTGAAAGCTTGTGATGATTTAATGAACCAAAAGCAGCACATTGAAGTGTGTTTGTCCAATCAATCAGATCAAGCCAAAATGGATTATCGTACTCGTTTGACTGCAACTTTTGATTGCCTTAAATATCTTTACGCCAAGGATTGGCTTTCCGCGGACATGATGAAACTGAAAGATCTTCAAATCGGGGCAACTTTCTTGAACTTCTTCACTTTCTTGCAGAACACAATGACAATGTCGACCGAGTTGTCTTTGAAAATGCTCCCGGCAACCATAGAATGAGTTCTCCTGAAATTCAAAAAGAAATTATCAATGCGGCTTCATTATGACCACGAAGGCTATTCTCCAAGAGATTGGAGATGATTTTTTCTCAATTTTAGTTGATGAATCACGGGATATCTCAGTCAAAGAACAAATGGCGGTGGCTTTACGTTATGTGGACAGACATGGTTGTGTGGTTGAACGCTTTATTGGCATTGTACATGTTAGGGAGACTTCCGCATTGACACTAAAGACAGCCATTGATTTCTTTTTTTCCAAGCATGGCTTGAGTATAGCAAGTCTACGAGGACAAGGCTATGATGGTGCTAGCAATATGCGTGGGGAGTTCAATGGTCTCAAAAGCTTGATTTTGAAGGAGAACAATTCTGCTTTCTATATCCAGTGCTTTGCTCATCAACTGTAATTGACACTTGTAGCTGTTTCAAAAAAACATAAGAGAATTGCCTCATTCTTTAATCAAGTTGCAATTTTGTCAAATATTGTTGGGGCCTCGTGCAAACGTCGAGATATTCTTCGGGAGAAACAGTTTGAAAATATTATTGAAGAAATTTATAGTGGTGAAAGAGAGACGGGGAGAGGTTTGAATCAAGAATCAACATTAAAACGGGCCGGTGACACACGTTGGGGTTCGAAATATGGTACAATTTTGAGTTCGGTTGACTTGTTTTCCTCGGTTATAGACGTGCTTGAGGTTATTGAAGAAGATGGTTCAGATGATAACCATATAGGTGAAGCAACTGATTTGTTGGATATTATGCAATGTTTTGAGTTTGCCTTCAAATTACTCTTGATGAAAGAAATTTTGGGAATTACAAATGACTTGTCCCAAGCGTTACAGAAAAAAGATCAAAATATTTTCAATGCCATGTCACAAGTTAAAGCGGCCAAGCGACGACTACAAAGGATAAGAGACGACAGATGGGATCAATTGTTGGGGGTTGTGTCTTCTTTTTGTAATAAGCATGAGATTGAAATTCCAAATATGGAAGGTTTGTTTGTACTTCGGGGAAGATCACGTCGCAATATTGAAGAGATGACAAACCTATATTTCTACCGTGTTGAGTTGTTCTATACGATGATAGATTTACAACTTCAAGAGTTGAATAATCGCTTTTCTGAGGTGAGTACAGAGTTGCTTTTGTGTATGGCATGTCTTGATCCATATGATTCATTTAGGGCTTTTGATAAGGAAAAGTTGCTTCAATTTGCTAAGTTCTATCCGTCTGATTTTTCACCAATGGAGTTTAGGGCACTTGGTGATCAACTTGAAAACTTTATAGAGGATGTTCGTTATGATGAAGACTTCTTCGGTTTGAAGGGAATTGGTGAGCTTGCTAAAAAATTAGTTGACCGAAGGAAGAATGAATTATATCCATTGGTGTACTTGCTTTTAAAGTTGGCTCTAGTCTTTCCCGTTGCAACGACAACTGTTGAAAGAGCATTTTCGGCGATGAAGGTTATCAAGAGTACACTTCGTAACCGAATGGGAGATGAATTTATGAATGATTGTTTGGGGACATACATTGAGCAAGATATTTTCGTAAAAGTTGAAACGGAGGACATCTTGCAACATTTTCAAAATATGAAACCTCGTAGGGGATTATTGTAAACAATTATTGTCGGTCATGACTTATGATGGAATGCAACTATTTTAATGTGTCTTTGTGATCGAAATATTTTGCAACTATTCTGCTATTAGTTTTCTTTGCATTTATATATATATTTTTGGATTGAAAATTTACTATTCGATTTTGACCCCGCTGTACCTAAATCCTGGCTACGCCACTACATGTACGTGTATTCTATGTTGTTGCTTCAATACCAACTAGCATTTCACTAGGCTTCAATTGTATGATAAGGGAAAGATGCTGGATTGTCAACTATCATTTGTTGTAATTACAGGAGTAACTACTAGGGGTGAGCATTATTCAGTTTTGGACCGAAAATTTAACTTAACCGAACCAAATAAAAGATTCGATTCGGTTTAAAACAAAATTCTGTTCAATTTTGAAAATACTAAAATTTCTTATTCGGTTTTGTTCCATTCATGAATAAGAATTATACAATTATGTAAATTCTCTCATTTAATGAGTACTTTGTGATTAAAAATATTCATGTCTTGAAAACAATAATTATATATATATATATATGTTTTGATGCCCAACTTTGATAATTTAACAATTAGTCCAACTTTGGACGCAACTTTTAAATATAACAAATTTGTATAAAAATTATAATTTTTAATATAATTTAATCATGATCCCAACATTGAACCCAATCCATTAAACATATTATATTAGGCAATAAACTGATATATTAGACTTGTCATTCGAAACCGTGGAAGGGATAGGACTCAGCATGTGAGATATCCATTTAATCAAAAGCTGCTACCAAGTGAGATATCGACCTAATAAGACTGATATTTCAAATATTAAGATGAATTTACAACATTGTTTAAACATCGTAAAACACACATCTTCTACAACATTTTCTAAAAGTTGTTCAATACCTTTTTGCAATATTTCGTAAACATTGTAAAATGATATTATATACACAACGTTTATATTAAGTGGTAAAATAAAATTATTTTTATATCATCGAACAAATATCGTGAAACATAATTTTTTTTTACAACAGTTGATAAACGTTGTTAAACATGATATTTTTATAATATTTTAAATACATTGTCAAAATTAATAACTTTGACAACATTAAATAAACGTTGTCAAAATTAATAAATGTTAATAAAATGTTGTTGATAACAGTAATACACAACTTTTGTGAACATTGTAGTAGTCTTAACATTAGAATATAAAACGTTGTTTACACCTGTATTTCACAACATTTTTAGAATAAAGGTTGTAGAAGACCCTACATATTTACAACGTTTTCAGGAAGTGTTGTAGATGGAACGTTGTACAAAGGGTTTTTTCTTATAATGAGCATAGTAAAACGTTTGGCAAATAGTTATGAAAGGAGGTAAGAGTTTGCAGAAAATACTATTTTTGCTCTGTTATTTTTCCTTTAAAGTGAAGGCTAATCCTTATAATGGATTTCAGGTTGAGGGAGAGTTGGTTGTCTATGAAGAAAGTATCACAGAGAGCTTAAGGTGGATATCAAACGGCCCACACCGCGAGATAGTGAAATACGATGTATATCACATCAATAGATACTTGTTTCGCACAAAATCTCGTGAAGGTAGAATTTACCAGAATAACGAGGTTAGCGTAGAGGCAATGACATGTACATTACAAAAGAAGGGGTAACCTATGGTCAAGCATATTATTACGATATTCTACAATGGATATGGGTGCTACATTATCATACAATAAAACTTCCTCTATTCAAGTGTGATTGGGTTCACAATAAGCATGGGTCAAAAAAGATAATCTTAGCTATAATTTGGTTGATCTTAAGAGGTTAGGGCACAAGGATGATCCGTCCATCTTGATAAGAAAATGTCTATTGTTTTTATGACACCTCCCCAAAATTATAAAGATGCCTATGATGATGTCGACGAGGAATTCAGTACAATAATTCTTCCTCAGAATGTTGGCTTTAGATCCGCTTGACTTGGGTAAGGAATCCCGAGATGATTACTTTCGACCCGACTGTCGGGGTATATTACACAAAGCATGACCCGCTCCAGCTCTCACAATTTGCTGCTGCCACCAAGGTGGAAGACACATCTTTGTAGTTAAATTTTTATTGTAATTTATGAATCATTATGAAAATTGTAGTTATTGAGATGGTATTAAATTATTATAAAAGATTTGTTTCTAGTTATGCATTAATAAAAGAAGCTACACTTTGTTATTTCCAATATCGATATTATTTCCTACTGTTGCTGCCAATGTGTACTTTGTAGTTGCGCATTTTCTGCTATTAATGCGCATTTTCTGCTAGAATCATAGATACTATGATTATTGCGCACTTTTGCTATTAATTTCTATGTGTTTTTAATACTTTAAACAATATTTGCATACACAATATTTTGCATGGTGTGTGTCATGGAGGCGGCTAAACCGTTTCGACCCTAAAGCCATTAACTATTATTTGGATTTTTCTCCGTATGAAGAAAGCTCGATTTAAATTTTCCATGCATGGAACCATAATCAGAAACGAGGCAACAAGAAACACCATGGTCCATAACAAACATATTGAAACCAATCGCTTCCAAATTGTCTGCCATGCCTAAGTGATTATGACAGGATAATAATGCTTCCACGCCACCAGTGTAAGAGTGTAAGACCAGATCTTGTAGAGCATGTTGGTATGTCATATTTAGTATATTATAAATGCACATGGAATATCCTGAGAAAATATTTGGGATGCCAGAATATGTCACAGGATATTCCGTTATATTAATGACTGTGAAGGCTATATAAAGCCTATGAGACTATCAATGAAATCATCAATCATTTACAACATGTTATCAGAACTACCTTTCCACAAATCCTAACCCTAGCAGCCACCAAAATCCTATCATTTCCCCTCTATCCCTCTCTCTCCGCCACCAAACCCTAACCGCGTATAGCAACCCTCCCTTCCCCCCCCCCCTCCCACGTGCACGCCGCCTGTAAACCCTTGAACCAAATTCTAATAAATGAATATAGATAGATTTTCGGGTTTTGGAAACAGGTTCAAACAGAGTATTTATATCTGTATAAGTGAAGGAAGGGTAAGTCAAGTTATTAGAAGAGTATCACAGGAAAGGGACTTGTATATACAGAACATGTAGGCATGACCCTAAGACACCAAGTAGTCCAAGAGTACATGTCACAAATGGGTTGGGGAGCAAGAGGCAAGGTACCACCTACCCATTAAATACAATAAACCTAGAAACCTAAATAACCCAATAGATAGGCTTATTTTTGTACTGTCAAAATTTTGTATTGATCATATCAATTTACAAACAGGTTACTTGGACCTTGATACGGATTGTAATCTGTACCCGCAGCTCAAGACCCAAGGCAAGTATACCTTGCCATTCTTTACAGCTTTACGTATATGCATTTCCTTCATTAACCAGTCTCTTTGATTGATTGCTAACCTGTGCTTTTTCATAGTATACTAGTTGAGTTGCTTCATTGACATATAGACCTTGTTCACGCTTGGCCTTGTAGTTCACACTTGGATTGGTTCTCACCCGTACTTGATTGAGTCACGTCATAGAATAAATGCGTTTGTAACTGAACTGTTTTCCTTGTTTCGAATTCATGTAACCTGCGAGTCCACACACGTTGACCGTTTGCACCTGCGAGTCCACACTCGAGGCGAGGGTGATTTGTCTTGAACTGACCTGCGAGTCCACACTAGGGGGAGAGTTAGTGATTAGTTCAAACCTGCGAGTCCACACTCGGGGCGAGGGTTTGGTATTCGTTGGTCTCTTGTCCACACATTTCTTCCAGCAGTTCATCTATGCGTAGTTATTCATACATTCGTGTTTCATATTTGCTCGGTCTTTTTCTGCTTACTCGTGTTTTCTTTTCATGCATAATAAACTGTAGAAAGGTATGTTTTTATGTATCTTGCTAGTCCTCTGAGGACCTGATGATCTCTTCAGGTTTAGCCGAGTTTGAGCCACGTGCAGACGAGCAAGTTTAGCCAGCATCAGACCACGGTATATGCAGCGATGATGCCAGTGATGATTAGCCTAGTTTGGACTCAATTCATTTCATGTCTTTATTTTATTCCGTCTATTGGTAGTGGATTTGTATCCACCGGACGTGACCTAAATTCTTGATAAATTGAAAATATTTAGTTTATTATTATTATCCAATATTCAGTTTTCACTATTTATGTGTACTTCTTGGAGTTGATTGTATCTTATTTCTGTGGATGAGATCTAGATTGCCCTGTTAGTTCTATAGATTCCGTGACTTGTGTATACTAGACATCGTACTACCGTCGACACTGCGGCGTAGGCTGGATTTGGACACAGACTTGTATCCGAAAAGTGGGTACGGGTCATGACACTGCCCCCTGTCGCACGCAACGGCACATTTGTTGCCGTTGTTCGGATCATTCCGAAAGAGGACACCGATGCCTAGGTCTGATGAAAACATACATGTTCGAATCTAGGAGCGGGCGACGAGGACAAGCGTGAGTCGTAGAGCGAGCGTGACGTGATCGAAGAGGAGAAGCATCGATGAAGGAGATCCTCAAGATGCTGGATTCTGCAGAGGTTACGACGTTGATGAAGTTGATGAAGATGTCGGCTGGTGAGAGCACGACACGAACGTCGCCAAAGCTGGAACTTCCCTCCAACGATCTGAAGCTGGATGGACCAGCCACATATCTGAGTTGGTCACGGCGGGTGAGAAGAACCCTCGCAGCAAAGAACCTGGAGGGGTTCATGTCGGGCGAGAAGACAGAGCCGAACGATGGCTCGACAGGGCGCGATGAGTGGAAGTTCACTCATGTGGTAATCTACATCTAGCTTTTGAACTCCTTAGTCCAGTCTATTGCCGCCACAGTAGATGGCATTGAGATGGTTAAGGATATGTGGGAGAAGTTGAGGAGAACCTATGATGGTGTGGGGGAACAACTTACGAATCTTCCAGATAAAGAGGAAGATCGACGACACCGTATAGGGAGAGAAGACGGTGCAGGAGTATGCCACGGAGTTGGATCGGACTAGCTGCGAAGACCCGAAGAGTAAGGAGAGACGTGCTTCTCGGGAGAGGACGATAAAATTCCTCAAAGAGCTGACTGCCACATTCGCACAGAGGACGACCTTACTTCTCATCCAACCAAAAATTCCTAGTCTTGATAAGGCCATCTCAGCCATGATCCAGGATGATAGGGGTGAGCAACGGGTCGGTTCGGTCCAAACCGACCCGATCCAACCAAAATCGAAAAAAACTGCCAACTGAAATACCCCCAACCAAAAACCGAACCGAAGTAATTGAGACCGATTCAAACCGAACCAACTTTGGTCGTTTCAGTTTAGAGAATGTTGCAGTAAAAAAAATATCATCTAGGCATCAGTGTCCTCTTTCGAAATAGCAAAATATGATCCGAAATATGATCTAGGCAAAAATACACATACATCATATTTAGCAAATTCACATACATCATATTTAGCAAAAATACAGTCACATTCATCGGCCAAATATCATCTAGGCATCAGTTTAGAGAATGTTGCAGTAAAAAAAATGATCTAGGCATCGGTTTAGCAAAATATGATCTAGGCATCAGTTTAGATAATATTGCAGTAAAAAAAGTATGATCTAGGCATCGGTTTAGCAACAATAGCAAAAATACACAAATATAAGAAAAGAATTTTATTACACCAGCGATGCAGTCACATTCACATACATCATATTTAGAGAATGTTGCAGTAAAAAATAACAAAGAACAAGTATGATTAACAAGAGCACTACACATTTTTGCTTATCCAAATTACAAATCAAAATAGACATCAAGACATCACATTTTTGCTTATCCAAATTACAAATCAAAATAGACATCAAGACTTGAAAGGCTCAGATTTACACTGCCCCGCGAACGGCTGCAACGACTGCCCCGGCAATGGCTGCCAAATCATCATTGCCATAGGCCAATGGCTAAAACGAATGCCCCACCATGACTGCAACATCAAGACTGCAAACGAAATATAAACTCAGTATTCAGTGTGACAGTCAAGCAATAGACATCAAGGCTGAAGCCCCTTTTTCCTGAAAATGAAGGCAGCAGTACATTAAGCTTCCAACATCAAGCAATAGACATGAAGACAACCAATTTTACCAGCAAAGAGGCAAGCAGCAATGTATAAATTGCAAACATTACCAGCAAAGAGGCTAATACTAACTGAAAATGACATAATAGTAAAAAAGAGGAAAGAAGATAA